>VDFB02125865.1:0-107146 GCA_007258455.2 Sequoia sempervirens
TAGTGTATATCAACTCATGAAAATGCTCCCATTTGATTTCCCCTATAGAGAAGGTAGGAGGCAATTGAAAAAGAGGAGCAAAGAGAAGATCAAGAAATAGAGAATGAGATAACAAGATATGTGAATGATCAAAAATTTGATGGTAATTTAAGATAAAGAGGAGCACAAAAGAGGTAGATCATGTATAGAGAAGCTGCCAATGCACGAAGAGTAGGAGAGAAGAAAAATAAATTAAAGTTAAAGGGACCTTTTATCTAAAATTTAAATTGTAAAAGATGTCATTTTTAAATTTGTTAAATTTAAATGAAATTGAAAAGATGAGTGGGAGGGGGGTATAAAAGGGAGGGGTGGAAAGTAAAAGTTATTTTATTTTTACTTTCCACCTTTGAGAGTATAGCTTGAGAAGGAGAAATAATGCCACAATGACATGAATATGTAGGAATGTAGGGAGATCAAATTCAAGTCCAATGAGCCATAAATAAGGTGTTGTTGGAGGTAAGAGAACTAAAAATTGTTTTAAATTCTTGATTTGAATTATAATTTATTTTAGATTTTTTTTTGAGAGGTTTTATACATAGAGGGCATGGATGTGAATTGAACATCATGGCCACACTTGACCTACAAGTTGCGATCACACCTAGTGAGGTGTGCTAGTGAATACTAATGCACAAGAACATGAATACTAATGCACAAGAACAACTCGTGGTCATGCCCTAGGCTATGACCCACACATAGAGGGGGACACAATGATATATTGGGTGGGAATGTGTTGAATGGCATGATTTTTTTTCTTTTTTGATGACATTAACTGTGAAGAACTATTCAATATTTGTGTGTGCTTTTTCAATGATGTGCATGATTTGATGGATAATAGAGAGAGGTAGCATAATGTGGTATTGCAAACATTACAAGGATTGAGAGTGGAGGATGATGATGAGGCTTAAATGAGTAGGGTTGTGGTATACATTATGGATTCTTGAGAAGGGTATCATATTTGTATGTTCATGCCAATAGTAGAGAGATGAGAGCTATATGCTTGCATCTTCGTGTTGTCCACATAAGAGATTGCAATCACTTCAGAGGATGAAAGGGAGATCTTGTGGTTGTTCGTGTAAGGTAAGTAGGTAGATTTCCTACAAGAGGTGTCAAGTGTGAGCTACACCACACCTATGCTTAATCTATGCGTGGAGCAAGAGATAATGAGGAGGAGGTGATATATTCCTAGGGCCATTGCATGTTGGTTCACTTGTATCATAACATGCATCATTTTTTATATTGAGAGGATCCATGTATCATGTCTAGGAGCTTGATATAGGCATGGGAATTTGAGCACATAGCACTGAAAAGACCTATTAACTTTCTAGTTGTGATTTGAGAGTATGCCCCAAGCTTATGTGTGGGAAACAACACATAGGGTACATTGAAGGATGGGTGCACTAAAGGACTATAGATGTGAAATAGATAAACCAAATTCTATTATGATCACATGGAGACCATATAAGTAAATGCTAGGGTAGCTAGATGATGCCATATGGATGTGTTGTATGAGGACATGGTGATACATAGGGTAACATGAGATATTGGTGGATAGGTTCTACTATTAGAGGGTCATGTAATAATTTGAAGTGGTGTAGATAATGCCATCGACATGCCTACTATGGAATCACAAGTTGTGTGCACCACAAAAGGGGGTGATATGGATGTTAGTATTCCATATGTAGGAGGATACAAATGAGGAAAAGGTGGTAGAAGAGAATAGTGTGTATAATGATAATTGTATGAATGAGTGGTGAAAATGGTAGGTCAAATGGTAGCCAATACCACAATTAACAATAGATTAGGAAGGTGGACCAAAAGCTAAATAGGGAGTACTAGCAACAAAGAGATTAGTAGTTGGAATGCGAGTGGAGTTTGATTTGTAAATTATAAGGGGTTTTCCTAACATCTCATCAACAACTAATTTCTATCTTGTAGTCCCATCTTAGACACATCAAACATGGCTATCATTATGCATACATTCTCTTAAAATAATCCAACTTAGCTGTAGTATTAAAAACGTAAGGAAATATTTACAAAAAGGAAATATGTAAGAGATAGCATGACAATTATTGGGATAACACAAGTTACCTTAGAGAAAGCCTTCAAAAGAATTTTTTAGCAAGAGAGAAAATTACTCCTTAATCCATTATAACCTAGTCAATTACACATCGTAGTGGCACAATGCCAACACAAGCTCCACAACATCACAACTACAGTTTAAAATACTACAAATTGTTTGAAACCTCTAAAACCTATTCCATAGTCCTGAAAATTTGTAATTTGAATATACAATGAGTAAAACATGATATTATACCCTTACACAAGTTTTAATATATTGTATTACCATCCTCCAATATCTCAACGTGAAAAAATATGTTTTCCTATACTTGTGAGATGAAATGAATAGTTTTGCCTATTTAATTTCCATGTTATGTTTGTATAGTGAAAATTTTGTCAATTTTGTTAGGAGGCAATCATGAAAATGCTACAATAGAGACGATTTCACCCTTTTCTTGTATGTGATTTTGTGAAAACTACCACTTCATCAAATTATAAAAATATATTTTTATGTTGTGCACACACTTGTTCTTTATCAACCTTGAGATTCTTTAGATCGTCCCAAGTACTACTTTTACCTATAAACAAGCATTTTAACCTTCATAACCAACAATAATTGATTTCCTTATGATAGAAGGGTTTAAAATGAATTTGTTACTTGATTGCGATATACCCAATAAATCAATTCTACAAATCATGGAACTATTGAAGAAATTTATTTCCCACTCTCATTTGAAAGGAATGCTAAACACAATACTAATAAACCTTCAAATACAAGTTACTACAAAGATACTAAATCTAAAACCATTCAACAAAGAAATAACAAATACAATAAAATTTAGCCTAGAAAATTCTTATGGTCAAACACCCAAAAAATAAAAGCACTATTTAGATTGTATTCATAGTAAAAATATTACAATATTATGTTGAACCCTGATGTTTCAGCTCTTTTTGTAAAAACGTTTTGTACCTTTTTCATGCTCAGGGGTGATAATCGGAGGTTGTCTTACTGGTTCTTTCCTGCTGGTATGCCCCCCGTAACTAGTTGTTGTAAATTTTTATTTATTAAATAATAAAATATATTATTGGCTTGCCACTTTGGCCAAAAAATAAAAAATAAAAAATATTACAATACAATAAAAATCAATTATATGCTAGTAAGGATATCTTCAACATACATAAGCTTCAACAAGAAACACAACCACTAACTTACTAGATCAATTTTAACAATAACTAGACCTACTCCAAAATTTGTCTTACTAACTCCAAACCTTATTGGATTTATATTCAAATCTAATAATCCTCCATGTAACTTGAGCACCCCAATTTATGCAATAAAGATTAACAAAAATAAAAATCTCTCGAGAATAACATACTTTATAAGTAAACTTAAGTTGTAGGTTTAAGAAAGTTTACAATGTAAGTAATCTTAACTCCCACATAACAAGGAACTTTATTTAATTATTGGATAATCCAATAATTATCTAGAGAAGTGCACCCAACTTTAACTCTCATAAGTGTGATGAAAATATTTACAAGGATTACAGTGTATGCAAAAAAACCTAAACTAACATTCTTCTACTTGTTCTATATATTGCAAATAGGGTTATAACATAAATTAACTACTACCCATAATCAATTTGCACTTCTCAATGTCCACTAGCTTCATTAACGAATCTGTAACATTTTTTGAGGTCTACACCTTTTCAATAAATGCCCTCTTCTCCTCCACAATGTTAGAAATAAAATGATATATTGCATATCAATGTGCTTTTTCTACATGTGAAACATAGGGCCCTTAGCCAAATATGTAGCACTTTAAAAATATCATAGTCAATCTAGACTATATTATGTTTTAGGACCACATATAAACACAACCTTGTAAGCCGCACTATCTATTTACAAGCATGAATATATTCCATGTACTTAGCTTTTGTAGTTGAAAAAGCAACCACAATTAGTCTCTTATTCATCCAACTCATTGCATCACCATACATGTTAAACACATAAGCACTAGTTGATCTCTTATTACCAATGTCACAGACCCAATTTGAATCCATGAAAATTTGTATATTTAGTACCTTATTCAAATTAGGTCATTTTGGTAACAAATATAATACTTTGAAGTGATATGAATATATTTGAAGACCATATTAATTTAGTAGACTAATTTTATTTACCTAGATTAGACACAAACCTGCTTAGGAATCCCACTAAGGCAATCTCTAGTCTTGTACAAACCATTTCATACATAAGGATTCCAAAAAACCAACATATGAAACATGATTCATGTCCTCCATCTCATCCTCTAACTTATGAAATTATTCCATTGTCAGTTTAGTTCCCAAGGGAATAAGAATAATCACTGGATTACTATCTTGCATTTTAAACCACTAAAGTATAGAGTTAACATATTCTAACTTAGTTAAAGTCTTTTGTTAGGTCTATATTTCCTTATCTCACTTCCAAGAATGAAAATAATAGCTTGTAGATCCTTCATATCAAACTAAAGTGGAATTTGAGACTGAAGCACCTTGATTATATCATTTTTTGTTACTAATTAATAGGATATTAACATATAAGATGATGAAAAAATGATCCAAAACTTGTTAAACTATACCCAATAATTAGATTTATCTCTAAAAAATCCCTTCAAAACATAAAAAAATTCTAATACCATATCCAGGGCGAGTGCTTCAAACCATAAAGAGACTTCTTCAACTTGTAAACCAAAATTTCATTGATGTTTTCCACTAAGTGCTTAGGCTATCGTGTAGATTTTCTCCAAATTTTCATGGAAAAAATATTGACTTGGTATCCATTTTCTTGTACTCTAGGTCATACTTGGAAACCACACATAATAATAGCATGATATAAGTTAATTTTACAACAATAGAGAAAATATCACCAAAATCTATTCGCTTGACAAGTGGGAATAACCCTTAGCAACCACTTTTGCCTTAGATTTTTACCTTTTCATCATAATTTAACTTCTTGAAGATCCTTTTGATTCCAACATGTTTTCTTCTTTTCTAGTTTCAATGCAATCTCTAAGCTAGTGTTAGCATGCACTCGACATATGATTCCAATAAGAGGAAAATATACGGGTCATTAAATGAGCCCATCCTTACAATCACACTTGAGGCAATTGAATAAACTTCTAGTCTTCCTAATTATAATAAGTATACTCCTATAATCATTAAATATATAGTAGGATACTATGAAAATAAGACTATTACTTGTGTCAAATTCTCAAATGATAAACAATTTGATAAAGAGAAGAGCCATTGTCACAAGGATGCCCAAGATATATTGAATTTATTGAATACATAAGTGATTTAATTACCCTATTGAGTAGGGTTTAGAGGAAACTCAATCGATACATAATTTCATCCATGGATGCTCTATTTCATGCCTACTATTATGGATAATAAGAATAAAATTGATTGAACAAATTTAATCAATGATCATCTACATGAAAAAATCTATGAAGTTCAAAAGAAAAATTATTCTTAATGACTTCCTATCTTTTATATTTCTTAGCAATGAGAGAAAATTTCCTAGGATTGAACAAAGTAGGATTCATGGGTCTAGGTAAAAAGAAAGTATACAAACACTATTCATAGTTGGAGTTGAGGTAAAGCTGTAGACATGGAAAATATACCAATCACACCTGATCTTGATTTTATTAACACCAGTTCATTCTGAATCATCTCTCTGCTAATCATTTAATTAAATAATCTCTATTTAATTAAATTCATCACATTTCATCTCTTAATTAAATAAATCAATTTTATTTGATCAAGTCATCATCTCCTATTAATTAAATAAATCATTTTTTATTTAATTAATCCTATAGTCCCTCTTTTAATTAAATAATTCATTTGATTTAATTAATCTCTAAAGTCATTCCATTAAATTAAATAAAGTAATCTTTATTTGATTTAATCTAACACCATTTTCTTTAATTAAATAAATCAAAATTTTTATTTAATCGAGTCTAAATCATTTTCCTCTCATTTTGATTTATTTTAATTCAAAAATCTAAATCAAATGGCCAAATCAGCTAATCCCTCATTAAATTAATCAAATCTTGATTAATTTAATCATAATCACCTAAATCCTCTAGATTTTGCCACTTGCACATGAAAATACATTTAATTGATTTATTAAATCCCTATTTTCTTTCAACTTGGCATCTTTAGGGGAATATTCCTCCAAGTTTGAAATACATTTAATTCATTCTTTTCTCCTTCTAACAAGCCAACTTTCAAATTTGAAATTCCACCTAATATCATTTATTGTGCACATTCATCAAAATGTGCTCAAGCTTCCTCCATTCACATCTTGACAAGTGGCACTTTCCCATTGGATGTTTAATGATCCCACACTGCTCTATTTTGCTCATTCCTCCATCTTGTCTTTCTATAAATAGAAGGCTTTCCTTTGTATTTTGGATACACAACTCAGAGCAAAGTTACTCTCTTCACTTTGAGAGCTAATTTTATCCATTTCATATCAAGTGTTCATTATTTTCATGGTTTCATAGCAAGGTTATGCCAAAATTTCATCAAGGAGCTTCAATCATCCACAAATCTTCACCAAGCTTGCACAGGAGTTGGGAAAGGGCCAATTTCCACATCAAATTGGCACCAATTCCCCCATGGGATTGAGATTTTGCATGTTTAAATATGATTTCAATTACTTTCCTTGCTTTGTTCTTCAATTACTTTCCTATTTCTTCATCAAATTGAGGATGAATTTCATGGGGAATCTTGGTTATTACTTGCATTTGAATCTAATATAGTGTTTGTTTGCTATGTTTGTGTAGGTATATGATTGGGGTTCTACATTTGGCACTAGAAGGAGGGCGAACTTGAAGAATCTAACACGTTTTTGTGGTCAAATTTTGTTATTTTTTGTGTTTCTAGGTTAAACAACGTCGTTGGAAGAAATTGCGACTCATTTGCGGTCTCTATTTTCCAAACAGCGCCATTGGTTTCACCAAAGCGTTGCTCAAATCCTCAAACAAAGCCGTTGTTTGCATATGCGTCACTGTTTGGACCCAAACAATGCCGTTGCCTTGCGTTCAAAGGGCACCACCTTTGATTTCTTGCATTTTCATTCAAACTTAAAATGGTCGTATCTTGGTCATTTTTTGGTCTTTTTTGAAGCTTTTTTTTTGAAATGGGGTAGAATTTCATAATATATCCAATAGTATAGGTTTTTCTCAACTTTTATAGAGTTAAAATTTTCAAATTCTTACTTAATGTCAAATCACCATGAAACTTGGTCTAAATTTTAGGGTTTGTATGCTTAATCATTTATCTAACCCTCATATCTTCTTGTTTCTTGATTTCATCTAACATTTGGAGCTTGGATTTTAGGTTTTAAAGGATCATGGAGCATGGAAGTGAAAGAAAATGCATTATCACATCATTGTATCAAGTGTTTTTGAACACTTTGGGGAGCAATTATAATCCCACTTCTAAGGATTTTAACCCTTCAAGCTCTTAGGACTCAATAGATTTCAATTTGGGTTTAAAACGAACAAGGAAAAAGATTAAAAAGAACTTTAGGAAAACTTACTAGATTTTGTTTAAGGTTAACAATTGAAAAAACAATTTTCATCTTTCCTTTTGGTGCTTTAAAAAGAATCAAATCATTTCTTTGAGAATTTAAAATGAACATGTGCAATCTTTGTTTTGTAATCACTTACCCAAAATAATATCATCCAAAAGACGTATGCACTTCTCTCGTGCCTCACAAAAATCTTGAGAAAATTTACAAGGATTTTGATGATCTTAAGTTGTGTAAGTGATTGCCTCCACATTTCATTTGGGATTAAAAATTGAACAAAACTTGCAAGTGTGAGTGGAACATATCATGTGTGTTCTCTCTTTGTTTCTCAATGAAGATTGATCAAACTACAGATGTGTTTGCTCGCTTTTGTGTTATCTTAGAGGGCATGCCTTGTGGGAAAAAGTAATCACCCAAGGGAATGACCCAACTGGGAACACACTAAACCCAAGTGACTTCCAACCGGTATATAAGTGTGGGTACTTGAGGAAAGGAAAGTATCACGAGGATTATTTCGATAAGGACAACAATGGTCTCTCACTGCATGGATGATCCCCCACGAACAGAATGCCCACATTAAAACCCCTTGTTTAAAAAGGCCAAAATCCCTATCTATTTGTTGGTACAAGAATGGTCATTTTGAAGTTGCCCCATAATTTTATGGCTTTTAGTAGAGATGAGAAGTATGCCATGGGAGATTCATGGGTATTGATGCTTGGCTGTCTCGAGAAGCGAGTGCAATATAAGGGGGATCCTATGTGGTCAAACATCTAATCATCTGCTAAAAGTAGGCGTAGTTGGATTTATCCAAGTGGGGATTCAACAAATATTGTCTCAAATATCCATAGGGTTGTGCATGTTCTTGAAATCAAAACAATTTGCTTGGATCTTAAACATTGGGAAAACAAACATTCAACATGAACATCAAATTTCAAACCCTTTAGAGGAGCAAATACTTTTGAAAAAAATTGAGTGTTATTGCTTGCCCCAGGGATTCTATCCTTAGAGGTTTCTAAGCATTTGAATTTACATCTCAATTTGCTCACTAAAGTCAATAATAGAAAACCTTTGCCTTGATTTCCACTTTTGTGGGATGAGAAGAAGTTAGGACATTAGACATCTAGTTTGAAAATCTAATCAAGAAGGTGTTTGTGGTAAAAGCAACTCATTAATCAAGATGAAATCAATTTAACCCCACACATGTGCTTGTGTATCTTTTATCATATGATTTTTCATGCAAACATTGGTCTTTTGGTTTTAACTATTTTTTGGGAAAAACATGTGTTTCAAAACCTTGGTCTTGTAAACAAGTCTCTCTTAGGTTCATTTAGGATCAAAACAACCAATCATTTCATCCATATCAAACATCAATCAAATCCCATCTCACAAACAACTTTTGAACCATTGGAAAAATCATTCATACTAGACTTTTGGTAAAATCCTTCAAATCAACATCAAAATCTCCTTGTTTGGCTAAGTGTGTGTGGATGAATTCTTCCTCATACACCTAGCTAAATTATCATCTTGTGGACAAGTTTATTCCAAGACAACATCTAACCTCTTGGAGTTTATGAGTTCATTATCAAATCCAAATCAAATCCAAATCAAAATCCAAATCAAATCCAAAATAAAAAATCTAAAAAGTCCTAAAGTCTAGTATCTCCTCCAAGGGTCTTAAAATTTCAAACACCCATATCATTCACCCCTTTCATCCTTCATCTCATTATTGGTCCTAAATCCTTTAGAGGTCAACAAGGTCAAAACACAAAGAAAGACATGGAATATAAAATTGATCTATACATCATGAGTGGTCTAAATCAACCAAACTTTCAAAGCCTTACTATGCTGATGGATTATCAAAAATCACATTTATATAATCCATACATGGGGTCATTATCTCCTACAAACCTCAATGGTACAACAAATGTGAGTATGCCCAATCTAAATTTTGGAACACCTTTCCCTATGGTAGATTTAAATCAAATTCCAAACCTACAAATCTATCAACCAAACACTCAATGCATGAGTCTTCAACAAAAAAACATCATCCCACCAAATCCATACATGTCAAACGTGAATATACCAAGTACAAGTTTTTCAAACATGAACATTTCAAATCCACACTTGGAAAAACTTTGGGATAGATATGTTTGCAAATCATACAAATGTTGTTCAAAGTCCAAACAAGATGTTAACAAATCCATGTATTGATCCAAGTCAAGGTAACACCATGCAAAATCAAAGTTACCTAAATCAAGGCAATATGGTTCCCAACCACACCAATGTTCAATTTCAACCTATAATGCCAAATCCAAACACCATCCCAAATCAAAACATTATCCAAAATCAATTTGTCCATGATCCCATGCAAACACCACAAGTGTACATTCCAAAAATGCTTGAACAAAAGCCAAATCAACTATATCAAGGGTGTCAAGATCAAAATCAAGATCAAATTGCTTCACTTGCCAAACTAATTGAATTATTGAGCCAAGAGACATCTTCACTCCAAAATCAATACACTCTACCATTGGTTGAACCATGTCATCAAAGCATTGAGTTGTGTCCACAACCACATCAAGAACAATATCTCCAATGTCAAGAGGTTGGATATCAAGATCAACAACATCAACAACAAACCCAATCACCACATCTCAAAGATCAATCACCACATCTATAAAAATCAATCATCATAAGGTCAATTTAAAGTACAAATCTCACAAGGTAACAAACGAAAATACAAACCGCTTGGGGGACCCATTGATTGATCATGCAACAGTTGGTACACGAAAATCTCATCAAAATCCCTGTCTATGACAACTATCAAGAGCCCCTAGTAAAACCACCATGGTACAATGAGAATCGACTTTGTGATTTTCACAAAATAAAGGGACACACAACATAAGATTGTATTTGAATCAAAAATATCATGCAAGACCTTATTGATAAAAAAATAATAACTATTGGGGACAATGATCAGGATTCAAACACTAGCGATAGCATTGACAATCTCTCCACCACAATTGTTGAAAATGATGATCAAGATCTATCCATCGATGAGCACATTGAATATGTTTCTACCCCATCCGATGATCAACTCACCATACATCAAGAGCCACTTTTTAGTCATCTATTTCAAGGAGTGTTAGAATTATTTGATCCTGTTGACATAATGCATGATCCATTGACCTATGATCATGGTAAATATGCCTCTACATCATCCAATGAGTTAGAGGACATATCTTAAGAATTCACTCTAAAGCATGGTCAACATCTTTCACCAAAGTCTAGCAATGGTCCTTTCCAATACATATTGACATCCTTTGACCTCATGGTTACAGATACTGAAGGAATCCTCAACTCAACATTTGATCCAAGTCCACTAAAAGATCAAGAGGATATTGAGCCACTTTCCATGCCTAATGAAGATATCCAAGAAGCCTTTATAAGCAATCCATCCTTTGAAATTGAACCATGTCAAGAATTTGATCCAAAGCATGTCAAAAGCAATTATGAAATCATTCAAGATCAAGAATTTGTATCTCCAAGCTACTACAATGGTCTAATGGAAACTCTCCTATCTATACAAGATGATCATATCCACATAGCACATACTCCTCCATCTACCCATGATATGCTTTCTATGGATGGACACATAGATAATCTTCATTCATAACATGATTCCTTTACTCTTGACATTATGACACAAAAAGAGCAGGTTATTGATTCCTACAATCAAACTAAGTTGTCAACATCAGGATCAGATATATCCCAAATTCAGACTGAGGACATCATGTATGAAGATATCCAGTATTATCCACTTAAGGAAACAGGTTAGACAGAATAGGATATTCCAGAGTCAACAAAGCAGCAAATTGAAATAACATCATTTGCAATAGTCATTTATCAGAGAATGCTTATTGAACAAGACATATCAAAACATGCAGAATCAAGGAACAAAGGTGCTACTACCACCATACTGGGGGCAACTATGTCTCAAGAAAACGTCAACATAGGGAGCACGAAGAATCCTTATGATGAAATCGATGCCAATACTACAACCAACCACGTCACGAATCTTCATCCTTCCATCACCTCATCCACAAATTGGGACCAACATCAAAAGAAATATTTGAATCAAAGTACAAAGAACATCATCAAAGCAAAAGAAGCTAAGAAGCATATCAGACAAATCAAATACACATGGATACCAAAAAATACAAAGAAAGATTATCCCTATCAAACTCCATTAGTCAAAGAAACTATGGGGAAAAATCAAAAAGGGAAAAGTATCCATCAAAGATGTCCACAAAGGAAAAATAAGGCTTCTCAAGCAACGTACAAAGTGTATCAAGAAATTGGTCCTAATTCCATGCACACTTCTGTAACAACCCATCATTGCTCATCTTCCCAAGTTTGGAGAGTCAAAGGTTCCAAAATATCAACCAATCCATCTTTTATCCCTAAACACACTCCATCCATGCCTCCACACATGATATCCAATTCTAACATTGACCATGTATTGGCAACAATCCTTCATCGTAAGGATTCAAAAGGAACTCTATCACAATGTGTGCACAAAGACAAAGTTAATTTTGGTATCAACAAAGTTGATCAGGTATCTCAAAAGTTGTATTCAAGTGCACGTATCTTGGCAAAGCAACTTCTTCAAGCAGGATATCGATGGCACATTATGACAAAAGCATTTACATCAACACCACAAGATGGTTCAACATGAGCTTAAAATCTTTCAAAAAATACAAAAAAATAAAAAATATGAAAATCGAAAAAAATAAGAAAAAGGATTGAAAAAATTCAAAGATAAAAATTGTCCTCTAGTGAAAACCGCTACGGCTGTGCTTTGGACAGGTACCATGATGAAAACTTGGCAAAAAGGCGTCATGTGTAGAATTGAGCATCTGCGTGCACTAATTTAGGTGAAAGCATCTCATCCCATACATAATAAATCCAACATCCCATCCATCTTATCCGTAATAAATCCATTTCATCCATGAACCATTTATCCAATCCGTTTTCATCCATCTGCATCCATCTTCCACATTATCTTGATCTTGACAAATTTTGGTTCACACTTTGCATTTGCTTATGGTAGACATCTTGACATGAGTCATTTTCATTAATCCTATCCTACCCAGCATTATCTGAGCCATGAAGCATTCCTCCGTTCGAACACCTTATCTTATCGCTAGATAATTCATATCCATCCATCCATACACCTATCCAAGCATCCACCCATGGCATTTCATACATTGCTAGACACTGGGGGCAGATATTTACATCTTACTTTGGGAATAAATCTTGATCTATATCCTCCAACTTATGTGGCGATCCGAACATTGGCAAACATAAAATCAAATTGGTCAAAGCACTTGTGATCAAGAATCCAAATCACTAGCCCATGGCACATTTTGATAAGAAGATGTTCCTTATCAAGCTTTATCTTTCATCGAGCATCAATCCAAACAATCAATATTAGTTACATCTAATTTGTATTTCAATGTTGTATCAAATCATTCAAAACAGAATTTGTTCCAAATCGAGCTTCACAATCTTGATCAATCAAATCCAATCAATCCCTCATCATCTTGGGATATCCATCCTAATCCTCGTGTTGCTTAAACACTATCCTTGCATTGTTGTGTATCCTCAACAATGTTATCCATTGATCCAATCAATTAACCCTAGCTTGGTTTTCAAAAAAAATCCCAAACAGAGCACTGATATTGTCACACATGTCCATATCCAAAACGTTAAAATAGGGCAAAAAATCCAAAAACATTCAGAAAGTCAAAAAATCCAAAAACATCCCAAAAACCAAGAAAATCCAAAAACATCCAAAAAACCAAGAAAATCCAAAAACATCCAAAAATCTAAAAAATCTAAAAACATTCAGAACACCAAGAAAATTCAAAAACATCCAAATCATATCAAAATCCAAAACAAGTCAAAAAATAGAAAACATCAAAAACATGCTATCTGAACTATGTCGTCTCTGAGCTTAAATGTAGGCAAGGCTAATCTTTGATTAGCCCCCGAGACACAAAATCCAAAAACATTCATAAAATCCAAAAACATTTGAAAATTTGGAAAATCATCAAAACATCAAAAATCAAAAATCCAAAAACATTCAAAAAACACAAAATCCAAAAACAGCCCCAAAACATTTCAAAAAATAAAAAACATGCAAATATTTGAAAAAATCCATCCATCCCATTTCGCTTTCACCTACAATAATCTCATCCATAATAAACAAATCATCACACTCACCCTTTGGCAAAACAAACAGAAACAACCACAACAGTCAGCAAAAGCAAACTTCAAATGCAAAATCAAAATCAAAATCAAAATCAAACTCTTGATCATTCACAAACATGTCACTCAACCTTATATCAACAGCCTTTCAAACAACCTAACAACTTGTCACCATCCACTAACATGTCCTAGGATGCATCCTTCCTACAATGGGCATTATCTTTTGGCAAAATCACTTTGGATTCTTATCGTAATCAAAATACATCCCTTTGGCTAGTGGTATGAAGAACATTGACTTGTTTGTGTACTTTATCTTTGTCTTTTGACTTATCTTATTTGCGCTCATTCTGATGACCTCTCGATGATGTCCAAACAAAAGGATTTAAAGAGAAAGGAATGGGGCAACGATCATTATCTTTTGTCTGCTATACTTGTTGGACGTTTTTGTAATATAACTTGGTGAATACTTGCTTTGTTAGGTGCATCCTAGCAAGGTTTTCGTATGTTAGGTGTGAACAAGAATAATCCTATTTGTTTGTCGAGTCAAATTTCATCACACTAAGTACAACTCCATCCTAGTTCTTTATACCTTGATGCATCGTACCTATGTGTGTTATCAAACATAAGGTAAATGACCCTTTTAAAATCTCAATTCCTGATAAGCAAATCATCATCATCATCATTAAAGTTGGCTTGTTGGATTCTCTTGTAATTGTCTTATTTCTTCTTACTTCCCTTCGTGCTAACATGGTACCATGACAGTTAATCATAAATCATTGCTAATGCATCCATCTTGCATCCACAAACCATTTGCATATCATATCATATCATATAAGAAACATTGATCATCTCGCATGCATTGCATTTCATCATTGCATAATACAGATTGGTTATTCTAAGCATCTCATAAACCATACATTTATCATCCATTTGCATAATCATAAAAGCATCATCATATCATATCATGTGCATCCATATCATCCATGCATCATCGAATCATCGCATCTCATATTTATATCATCAATAATCTAACTGTCATGGTATAAAATTAGGATCAAGTGTGTGTAATATATCAAAATAGACATGAGGCTACCCATGGCCGATGAATTGTTTACATCATCAAATCTATCTACATCAAACATTCGCGCTGAACTAATCTTGAACCTCTTTGTCATGAGATCGACCCTCAAAGTGAACCTTTTCACTCGATCTCTCGAGGGGGCAATATACTAACATAATTCTTCATTCGTTGGGGAAGTATACTGATGTAATTCTTCTTTCATTGGGGCAGCAGTGGGGCATCCGAAAAAATCAAAGAATTTTTTAATTTTGATCAAGATAATTTATTCTTTGAACCAACGCAACGAGTACTTTGCTTCAAAGAGGGAAAAAATGTAGACATGGAAAATATACCACTCACACCTGATCCTGATTTTACTAACACCAGTTCATCCTGAATAATCTCTCTACTAATCATTTAATTAAATAATCTTTATTTAATTAAATTCATCACATTTCATTTCTTAATTAAATAAATCAATTTTATCTGATCAAGTCATCATCTCCTATTAATTAAATAAATCATTTTTTATTTAATTAATCCTATAGTCCCTCTTTTATTTAAATAATTCATTTTATTTAATTAATCTCTAAAGTCATTCCAATAAATTAAATAAATTAATCTTTATTTGATTTAATTTAACACCATCTTCTTTAATTAAATAAATCAAAATCTTTATTTAATTAAGTCTAAATCATTTTCCTCTCATTTTGATTGATTTCAATCCAAAAATCTAAATCAAATGATCAAATCAGCAAATCCCTCATTAAATTAATTAAATCCTGATTAATTTAATCCTAATCACCTAAATCCTTTAGATTTTGCCACTTGCACATGAAAATACATTTAATTGATTTATTAAATCCCTATTTTCTTTCAACTTGACATCTTTGGGGGAATATTCCTCCAAGTTTGAAAGTCCCTCCAAGTGGATTTGTCCTTCCAACAAAGCATTTAACTCCTCTTACATGTCCTTGTGCATTCAGCCAAGTGGCATTTTATTCATTCTTTTCTCCCTCCAACAAGCTAACTTTGAAATTTGAAATTCCACCTAATATCATTTATTGTGCACATTCATCAAAATGTGCTTAAGCTTCCTCCATTCACATCTTGACAAGTGACACTTGCCCATTGGATGTTGAATGATCCCACATTGCTCTATTTTGCTCATTCCTCCATCTTGTCTTTCTATAAATAGAAGGATTTCCTTTGTATTTTGGATCCACAACTCAGAGCAAAGTTACTCTCTTCACTTTGAGAGCTAATTTTATCCATTTCATATCAACTGTTCATCATTTTCATGGTTTCATAGCAATGTTTTGCCAAAATTTCATCAAGGAGCTTCAATCATCCACAAATCTTCATCAAGCTTGCATAGGAGTTGGGAAAGGGCCAATTTCCACATCAAATTGGCACCAATTCCCCCATGGGATTGAGAATTTACATGTTTAAATAGGATTTCAATTACTTTCCTTGCTTTGTTCTTCAATTTCTTTCCTATTTGAGCATTGTAGATGAATTTCATGGGGAATCTTGCTTATTACTTGCATTTGGATCTAATATTGTATTTGTTTGCTATGTTTGTGTAGGTATAGGATTGGGGTTCTACAAAAGCTACAAATTTATAATAGGGTGAATGATGCTTTAGTTTTCTACTCGATTAGGCTCATGGATAATGAATCGAGTAAAATAATTTTATTGTAAACTACTACTACAATTACTAATTGGGGAAATTGGTTTATGCAATTTTTGTATTCACATATATCAAATTGGAGGATTTACTAGTATTCTATAAAAGATTCTAAAATATCCTAGAAATAAGATCATCAAGTATTGGATTTGTGCATATATCTATGTGACGTTCATAGTTTTCTCTCAAGAAAACACAAATTAGGCATTCATTTTCTTATTTCCCTTGGTGCTTATACTTTCTCTTATCTTCATGCTAAGAATGGTGAAAAATAAATGACATATGTTAATCTACATTTTTATGAGAAAATAGGTGGATTTGGTCCCAAAGGAAATGTTGAAGAATTGATCAGACCACTTTACAAACACCAACTTAAATTAGAAGACTCTTGGAGTACTTTGATGGATGAGCATGAATTCAAGAAGAAAGATTGTTCCAGGTTGACCTCATACCAAATTAATACATTTAAATTTGGTATGGTAACCAAAGGAATTTTTGATGATAGAAAGGTATTGAATTCATCATACAATTTAAAGAAGGTTTATGCCCAACCAATGACAAAAATAAATTGGTCAAATTTTGAAGATACTTCGATTAATAATATAGCTAAAATTGTGATAGTAAGGAGTTTGAAACATGTAGATTAGGTATCTAAAGACTCAAATAAAGGAAGAAAACAAGTTCTTAAATGAGATAAACTCTCAAACCTTGTACAAAATAAAAATAAGTTATTCCTTTCCACATATCCACACAAGTTCTTTTTAATATGACAGGGGTATCCCCAAGACCCAGCCCATCGCCCAGAGGGGTGAGATGAGGCGAGAATAGTCCCTTGTGGGTGGATGCCACAACTTGCAAGCAGGTCCACCATTTAAACTTGGGAGTAGAATCGAACTCGAAACCTATGGGAAACATATCCACATAAGTTGCTCCTACCAAGAGACTTTATGTTGAAGAAGAAAACAATATATAGGTGGACATGTTCCATTAGTAAGGAATAAGCCTAATATTATATTCAAGGTTAAGAGTGCAAATAATTGAACAAGTTGATACTACATAATCAATACTACTACTAAAACTTCTTCTTCTGTTCATCCTCCTCATCAATGATATCAATCTCTTGCAACCAAATTTTTTCCTACTCAACAAGATGCTCGAAAACAATAGCAACAACCTTTTCAAGGTTCAACCCATGAATTTACCCGAGTAGTTTTCTCAAATGCAAGATTCCATCTTTGAAAAAGGACCAACTATTGAAAATTATCCTCTCTATGATGAGATTCCTCTTCAAAAAGGGAATTCTATCTCTATAAGGTATCATGTTTGTGAGAAAATTTCTTCTCCTAGAGGAACTCCTATATGATAAAATTCACCTTTACATAAAGACTCACCTTTCTCTCATGAATCAAAAATCTTTAGAATTATCCATCTTAGTACACATTTGAACTTCACCTCAACATACAACTAAGAATATGACTATTGAAAAGGACTCATCCCAGTAAGTAGATGCATAAAAAATGTGTGCTTGTATGGTTGGACAATATAATGAAGAAGAGGAAAATATAAGTGGATTCTCAAGGTACAATAATTATACAAATTGCAAATGCTATTTGTAACAAAGAAGAGAGATATATGCAAAATTTTGACTATCTAATCACTAAAATCAGTCTTAGACATCAAACTATAGAACTGAGAAATATAATTTACATATAGAAATATCTACAATTTTAAAAAGAATGGATAAATATTAATAAATTGTAAAAGATCAATTAAAAAATTAAGTAGGACAATTGATTGCCTACATATAATATCTAGTTGGTTCAATTGATTATTTTACACACAAACCATCTTCTTTTACTACTTTGGACATAAAATTTCCCATTGTAGTTGAAATTGGAGGAATTATTCAAGCAATTGAGTCATGGAAAGATTCTCTTCTCACTCAAGTTTGAAATGTTATTAAAGAATATATTTTGTTATATTACAAGATCACTTAAAATCTTAGTTCCCTTGAAAAATGGAAGGAAATTTTGATGAATAAGTGCTAGTGGGTGAAGATGTTTTCCCAAGCTTCATGAATTGGTGAAAATAGATCTTTGTATCTTGGTTTCAAATAACATTATTGATGGAATTGATCCTAGGCTTCCCTTTTAATGGTTTAAATAAAAAAATGGAGAATTAAAATCTTATTAGAGTGCAAAAAGCAATATACAAAAAACTCTTAGTTGAAATTTTAACTAAAGAAAACCCTTGATCTTTCCTAAATGAATAATAATTTATGAATTCAATTAATTTCCTCTTTGAAGAACTAACATTGGTCATCAAAGTTGGCACTACTAAAGTAACCATTAACAATCTTGTGAAGATGCAATATTTTTTAGACATCTTTGAAGAGTAGTTGTATATGCATCACAAAGTTCTTAAGAAGATTTTTATTTTTAGTTTTATAATTTTTTAAGAAGGGTAAATGTTAGTTTTAGGATAAAAAATGCAAATAAGTAGAGAATTCAACACATAGACAATGAACACAATATTTTACCCTGGGAAAACCTCCTACTCGAGGGAGAAAAAAACCCAGCAACAATATACTCTTATAAATCAAAAGAAAAGTGCAAAAGACTGCATACAAATTAGGCCCTAGACAAGGCCAAGTCTTATACAATGAATGGAGACACTTCTCCTTGAAGCGAAATACAAATGATGTCACTTCTTGTAAAAATCAGATCTGCTGCTAGGAGGTGAATTGTTGTTGTTGCTGAAGATGCGAATTGGAGAGTAAATGAATTGATGATAAAATGAGAGGACTTCATCCTCTATATATATCAAACTAGGTAGCCTTCTCTCTAGGGCCGACCTAGAACAAATATATTTTATTTATAAAAGATGAAGACCGACCTGCCTTGAGCAAGATATAATTAGGAGAAAATATCTCCCGCTGCTACAACACTAACAATAAATGTTTTTGACCCGGAGCTATGAACCGGTGAGGTCACAAATAGGGGACCTCATCCCCAATATAAATTCTCAACAATTACACTCCAATGGGGTTTGAACCTTGATGACAAGAATAACAACACAACAATTCAACCATCATACCATACCACTATTGACAAGAAGATTTTGAATTCCATTATGTTAGGAGACATCCATTTTTTATATTCATATGGACTAAATTTGAATTTTTTTAAAGAAGCTTTGGATAGTCTACAAGGATATCAACTTGAGAAAGAGGCTAAAATAATTTAGATTGAAAGTGTTAGCAAGAAAGAAAAATAAACATGAAATGAAGATGGCAGCCATGTGTATGTCAAAGTTTGACTGAAATATAGTTATTAAACATTTTATATTACTAAATAATACTTGTATAATTAAGTGTTTAAATGCCAAAGTACATATATATTGTGTGGAAAATATTTTATTACTTTTCATTTATTATTGTAATGTTGCAAAGAGGAAGTTACAAAGGGTTAGAGGAAGTTATGGGTCTATAAATTATAAATCACTCGTTGAAAGAATAAATTTTGAAATTTTACAAAATTCTTGTATAACACATTTTGTGTTCTTTCTTATGTTGAATGTTATCAATCACATCACTTTTAGTAGTCTAAAAATTAGAGAATTGACTTTATTCATACTCTTAATTTACTCTTTATGTGAGATTGATTAAAGGTTCTATTATTTGATTGAACTTCTATATTCATTACTTTGTCCAATTTAAGCATTTTTAGTTATGTAATTTTAAAAAATATTCAAAACTTTAAATTCAATATTTTAAAGTGTATAAATTTAGAGTAGATTAAGGAAAACACACTAGCTTAAGGATGAGTCAACATTATTTAAAAAAAAAAAGTGTGACTCACCTAATGGCCAAAGATAAATATTTGCAATAGTTAGATAAATTGAATCATGAAATAAACAATCCCTCACATTTAGGTTTTTATTTTCCTTTTATCAAAAAGTATAAAATAGCACAAAATGAGAAACAATAAAAAGAACAAAAACAAAGACACTCTAGACAATATATATTAATAAGATAATTAAGATTCCTTATAAATAAATAAAAAGGGAAAAAGAAGAAAAAGTTTGTAGCACAGAATAAAGAAATGAAGTTCAACCAACTCATATATGAGAGTGAAATTAAAATAATGATTTTAATAATTTGCATATTTCTAAGCATGCAAGGGAATACATACAATATGTATTTCATATTAACTTCAAAATTATACTAAAGTCGGAAAGGTAGAGTAGACACAAAGTTAAAAAAATGATCATCATCCTTTTAAAATTAAAGCATAAAGTTTCTATTTCATTTCTTATGCAAGTTTTTTATGTGAAGAGGCCAAAGGTCTTGGTTTATATTTATTGCACATTTTCTATGTAAAATGACTTAAAAACCCTCTCTCCCTTAAAATTCCCTTTACAATATTCTTGCTTTATAGTAAATAGGTGAAACAATTCACCTCTCTCATATAATCACTTAACCTCTCAATCTTTACTTTCACAACATTTCAAATAAATTATAAGGTTTCCAATGAATGTGAATAAGCTCATTGGAATTAATTAAATTAAAAAATATAGTATGAATATATTCATTATAATATGTGAAATGCCCACTTGATTTTGACAAGCTTATGGTTTTTTCAATATAATTTTGAATAATTTGCATGCAAAATCAACATGTGTAAATTAATGAGATTATATTTAATGATTCACAATAGCCATCTCTACTTTTACATTTTCCATATATTCTTACTAAGATATTTGCAACTTTGACCTTTGATAATAATCTACTCTTGTTTCATGCTTTGATGGATGATTGTGTTGATTTCAAAAGTTGCCATTTATAACATGGAAAGGATACTAACACATTGTTTATTTGGTTCTATTTATAAATTAGGATTTAGCTTATGCTCCAAAATATAGATAAGAACTCCTATGACAAGAAAGGATTCCCTAGTTGTAAACCACATATTTGATATAAAACCAAATGATTTGAATTAACTTTTGATAGGAACTACCATTACTATGATATAATCCACATAAGTTTGGGTAAAGTATGAATACTTTGATCTCCTTTTTAGAACTATTATATGATTTATTGTTACAATAGATTATTTGAAAATAACTTTTTTTGAAAGGAAGTAGAGGTGCATAATACACTTTCTATGTTAATCTATAAGGAGATATGTGCAAAAATTAAATAATCATATAGTTCTAAGGATATAAAAACAAAATTAATATATCATAACATAATTATTTGTGCATAGGGAAAACCCTTTCAAAAGAAAAGCCCCACACTCCAAAGAAAATCAATGTATTATTTAGTAAATCATGGTTACAATATTTTCAAAGTCTAAGCCTTTATAAGAGTATCAAGAACAAGAGTTTTGAAGTAATTTTGACAAAAAAAAATATTTATATATATGCACATGTATAGGAATATATATATGGAGCATCATAGCTGAAATTATATTGCATGATAGTACTTGAGTTAAGTGAAAGATCTACATAACCAATTCCACAAAGTGGAGAGGATGAGTGGTATTATTCACTATAAAGCCTCTATTTCAAGCACCCAATTAATTGGATAAAGAATTTATGAAACCATCAAATGGTAATTAGGAAATTGTGACTTAAAACTACCCAAAAGGTGGTGCCCAAATTTGAAGATGAGGCCACAAGATAAAAATAACACATTCCTTTCACTTACCATAATATCTTCAAAATATAATTATGAACTTGGGTGCTCTAATTTGGAACCATTATCTCCATTAAAATATGTGTTATCATGTGTCATAACATGTATAAGTTGGTCAACAAGAATAAATCACTCTTATAAATATCTTATGTGTCATATATGTTTTCTACATTTCTCATTTGGGAGAATCAAATTCTAGAGGCCACCAATTTTGATTCAATGAGTTGATTAAGTCCAATTTGAAAAAAATTATAGACCTCAAAAAGATCTATGTTACAAAAACTAGCTTACTAGTTATGACCCATTTTAACACTTTTTTAGGGCTAAAATATCCTCTATAGCCCAAAATTATATTTTTTGGATCTTAAAACTAGTATGAAAGTTGAGTCACATTTCTTAACATTCTACCACTTATCAAACACCTTTCAAGAGCATAGGGAATACCAATAATATCAGCTAATTTCTAAGGGTCAAAAGGCCCATAGACTCACATCACCACCCAAACTTCTCTAGTTCAATAGCTTCATCAATATAGCTACAACATTACAAAAAGTGTCAATTTTATTTAGCTTCACCCTCACATCCTCTAGTATTTCTCGAACAAAATGGTTATGTCAATAAATATACTTTAATATTGCATGAAATGTTTAGTTCTTTGCTAGGCATATTTCACTTTGACTATCAACTTTGACAACTCCCTAACTCAGCTACACATTTGAACATAATATCTTAAGCTAGATGGCATACTTACCTGAGTAGTTTTCCTATTAGTGGACCAAGTGACCATAATTTTCCACTTACTCATCCAAATAATACTACCACCAAATAAAATAATAAAAAAATCTAGGTTTTGAACTTTTTTATGTTAAAATTTGGTTAACATTTTGATGTAGAAACTCGAGGGTCTTTCATAGTTGTCTCCATTCATTTGCAAGTACCTACTCTACTATTCATTTTCTTCCCAAATTTATGCATCTCTCTCTATCTTCAACGCCACCCCATTTGCAAGCCTCTTTTGCTGATAAAACAAATGTTTATTTTTATTGTTTTTAACAACCTCCAAGATTGGGCTGATGTCCCTTAATCTCCCACACTTTCTTCTCCCTTTATGACTTCTCTCCTTCCTCCTTCTATGTGGCCTCTAATATCTTTAGACTTTGTTATTTTATTTTTCATTTTTTCTTCAATTTTTGTTATGAAAAAATGCCTCTAATATCTATCTAAATCAACAATTAAACAAAGTGCTAATTACTATGCTTAAACACCTTTTCGGGCTCCCAAATTTTTTTTTCCCATTTTTAGATTTAGAACACCTCAATTATTTTTATGCAATGGAAAAATGAAACATAAAGGAATAAAACTAAATGATTTAATTGCCTCAAACTCTATACTATCATGCCAAAATAATTTGATGAAATTGGTGCTTTTGAATTGCGCAGTTGGATGCCGAAAAGTGACTTTTGATGTAATTTTTGCCTGAAAGCTCTATTTTATTTGAAAAATAGCCAAGATAAGAAGTATAACATTATGATGCTTCCCTCCAAAGAATTTTTATTCAACCTTTATAATTTTTTAAAATTTAAATTTTTTCGTAAAACTGCTTGTAGAGTCTTAAACAATGATTTGGCAAAAATTCAAATCTTGTAATTCTAACCACACAAGAGACTTCTTGATGCTGAGAGATGCTTAAAACTACCACAATAATCCCTAATTAAAATGAAAATATTTTTAGTTTTGGGCGATGTAAGATCGCTTGTGGATCTGGATGCTCCTGCATCACAATTTATAGTACTAGGTCTTAGGATCCCTATAAAACCTATTTTACCCTTGATAAAAAACAATAGCATAAAATAAAATGAACACATATCCACAAATGGATCTTTTACTATCAACATCTTCTACCCAATCTGAATAATGAATCCACAAAGGTCCACTGAATGATGGTCCCTTATAGAATTAAAATAATAACAAATAGAGTACTCAAAACTATCTCAAAAATATATAAATCCCCTCTTAACTGCATCCCAGTGATATTTCTAGGATTAACCATCAAGCAACTTAGATTCCCACAACTCGAGTAAAGTCAACTCTAGTACATACCATGCAATATATCAAACTCCAAGTTGTATTGGTACAAGGAGCATTGGCAATATCCTCCATCTCAACGAGTGTTGTAGGATATCGCTCCACTAAAATCCTAGTTCCCATATAAATAAGAACACTTAAAGGTCTATAATTTATGCCATGCTGAAATGCTATGACCTACCATGTTCACATACTTATGATGGCCTAATTAAAGATTTATATTCACTCCCTCTTATGATCTCTATACCTAATATTCTTGGCAACCTCTAATACTATCACATCAAATTGTATTGAAAATTGAGCCTTTAAATTATAAATTATATCCTTATTTTTACCAAAAAAAAATGTATCATATACATACATTGTGATAAAAAAGAATCAATCACTATCCACTTTATAATAAACATAGTGATATGATTTAGATCTCATAAATACTAAACCCAAAACAAAGGAGTTAAACTTTTGATACCACATCCCATGAGATTTCTTTAGACCATACAAATAATTTTTGCCTTCTTCCACATAGTGCTCTAGCTATATCATGTAAATTTCTTCCTCCACATCACCATGAAGCAAATTTTATAATATTCATTTTTTTGATCTCAAGATCAAAGGTTGCTACAATACATAACAAAAATATAATGGATGTCAACTTAGCAAACTTGGAGAAAAAAAATCACCCTAATCATTTCGCTCAACTTGAAAATAAACCTTTGAAATTGGTCTAGCCTTGTACTTTTGATCACTACGATCATATTTGATCCTCCTTTTGGAAACTCATGTACAAATAACAAGCTTCTAACTATTAGGAAAAGGTACTAAGTCCCATATCAAATGTAGTTAAAGATCCATACAATTGTTCTCTAGAATACTAATCTAGATTTGCAAATTCCTCAATAGCAAAAACTTTATGACTATAGAATTTAGGAAGAGTTCTGAATTTTTTTTTTACCACTTTTGATTCTTTGATTTCTCCACCAAGACCTTTGATGGAATTGACCACTTCATCTACCCTCTACATGTAGCTTTTAATGTTTTCATCCTCATAAATCCGCAAGTTCTCAAACATAGTTTCCAGATTTTGCATCTTAGCTTGTTTAACCAGGTCATATCCTTCATATATACTTTCCAACTTTTTCCAGATTTCTTTAGCAGTAATTCAAAATTAGAAAGACCACATATTAGAGCATACCTTACTTTACCATTGATTTCATAGGACTTGATTTCATCTTCAGTGCTTGGACCATTTGTAGGTATAACATAATCATTCTTTACTGCTCTCCAAATGTCATAACCAAGATGTACCATATATCCTTCCATCCTTCTTTTCCAAAATGCATAATCTTTGCCATCAAACTTAGGAGCCTCCCTCTTATGCGCCATCCTAGATCTACCTCAAGCGGTTAAGCTTCTCTCCAAGGAACCTTGCTTTGATACCAATTGTTGAATGCACAAGACAACTGAGAGGGGGGTAAATCAATTGTCCCTTTTAAACCTTTAAAACTCTCTTAAACATCTAGATCTTATCAACCATTAAACTGTTAAACTGATATGTATGAAAGTAAACAACAGAAACATAAACACATCAACACAATGCACAATAGTACACCAGATTTATATGGAAATCCCAAGAAGGGAAAAACCACAGTGAGGATTAGATCACTATATATGAAGTTATTACAAAATCAGAGCAAAGGGCTCACTTCCCAAAGAAGGAAGAGCTCACTATTGGATTAGAAAGAAGAAAGAAGAAAGAATGTTACAATGAGAAAAGTATCTCACAACAACAAGAGAATCCACCACAACACTTCCACATCATTCACAACTCTTTGAAAGAATGAGAAAACCTTCTACCCATTACTTCTAATCAGCTCGCATCAAAGATCACACTACGATTTGCATCTCTACTCTTTTCTACTCTGATTTCCATATCACACACCACATCTCAACTACACTCTATGTCTCATATCAAATCATCTTACATTTATACCATCTATGACTTGAAAAGCATCTTCAAGTTGGCCACACACGCTTCACACCTATAAATTTGAATTAGGTCGCCACTAAAAATTCCCGTGGTGGATAGGAATGAAAGTGGACCACAACACAACATAGATCGGACCCAAAATAGATCCAACATGCCACATCACCCATTCAAAATCTCTTTAACACCTTCACATGTAGTGTAAACACCAGGTCAGTCCTTACTTGTGCAAACACCATCTCAATTCATTAAGTACACGCTTCCCATTTTATCAAGATGGCATGCAGACCACACAATACGCTTCCACACAAACTCAAACAAACCACAAACCATATGAGATCCAATAAATCCTTCACACAAACAACAAAATACTTTTATCTTGAACACCCATCTAACCTTCCATGCACTCTGACATATGAAACTCACTTTTTACTACAACAAATCACAAAAATTCTTGAATTCGAAAAGATACAACCATCATGAACAACTTTCCAAATCTACAAGACCAAAAACCAAACTATGAAGAGATGCAGAGCAAATAAATTTCTCCCAGACCATTGATAACCCAGTTCACATGCTGGTGAACATATCTCACTCTGCACATTGATCCAGAAGCCCAAATTCTAGATATAGCAACTCTAAACAACATTGAATAACCTTTTAGATCTGCACATGCATAGCATCAACACAGAAGAAACACATAGCACATCTCAAAGCTCATTTTGTACCTTTGAACACCATTCTATCACATTGTTTTCTCTTTTTATCAAATTTTCTGAAAAGAACTTGGAAACCAAGCACCAGAGACACCATCTCAACTCTTTACATCATTCCACATCATCTCTAGACTTTGCAACATAAAGATAGCTCCATGTACTCACAACACTTCCTCAATATCTCAACTATACATGTACAATCAACATTATAACACATCCTTAATCAAGGCTTGTTAAAGCAACACTACAGGTTGACACTAGAGACAAAATACTAGTGACAACATAATGTAACCAATCAAAGCAACATTACAACATAATTCATACAACACCAACTACTCACCCGTCCAAACAACTCTATCAACAATTAACACTAGCTACACCAACTACTCCATACTTGCAACACTCTCCACTTTAGTCGGTTGGCACCAATGACAACACATGTGGTTGACATCAATGACAACACCAACTGCACCAACTACACCAATTGCTCCATACTTGTAATAGGGTTACCTTCTTTATTTAATTTGGATAGGTTTTTTATGCCTAACATTTTTTCTCCTTTTAATTCCTATTTTGGGACTATTATTTTAGCAGATTTTAACTCAATTGATAATTCCTTATTAGTGAACACCTTTCTCCACTAGTTTCTCCCCTTCCTTTGAATTCCACATTAGACTTTGAAGTTACATTGTACATAGGAGTGCCTGAGGAAGGCATTGAAGGGTAGAAATTAGGTGAGAATATTTTAGTAGTTTTAACTCTTTTCAATCATTGGCATCTAATCCCTATACTATTTTGATTGTTCTTGTTAACTTTTGTCCCTAACTAACCGTAAATAATTTTTTCCTTGGGGAAAACAACTAGATTAGTATTTTGATTAGAAACCTCACAACCTTTTTCATTTGGATAATCTTTATTATCAGGGGTATTTCCAATATATGACTTCCCCATATCCAAGATTTTATTCCTACTTTCACTATTCTTTTATTGCACTACTTTGTCCAAGGCCAAGTTGAAGGTTGTGTAGACCTTACTCTGCCTCACATTGGGCCTTTCATTTAAGTTATTACTACCATCATTTTTTATTTCAAATACATTAATTCCATGATCCCCATTGGGATCCCTTCCCTTTTCCTTACCTATAAGGTCAATTTCAAGGAGAGTTTCAAACCTCCTTTTGACTCCAAACTTGACAGACTCACCACTAGAGTCTTTTTGGCATCCAAAGTAGTATTGAGTTTAACCTGATTATCCACCTTTATGGAGGATCTAGAACCCCTAAGTTTTTCTTTATTTATTTCTATTTTAATTTTTCTTCCTTTTCTATTCTTTGCTTGATTTCATCCAACACTATATGTTGTGCACTTTTTCTTCCCACAACCGCCGATCTAGGGATGCTAAGAGATTTATTTAATCTTTTAGAAAAAAATTCTTTTTGAGGACACCCTGTTGGAACTGTAAAAATCTGATGATTTTACATATTGTTTTCACTCATAAATTTCCATATTGGTCCTACCATGTGCATATTTCACCCATTTTTTGCCATATTGCCCCATTGAATCCATCGGGTCATGCTTTTTCCATATTGCAGTTCCTGTCGGCATAGGTCTATGACTGTCTCCCCGACCCATGTTGCTTGTGCGTTAACATACATTTGTTGCAAGTATTTCGGCATGACTTGTCCATTGTTACAACGACCGACATTCACCTGTGGGTAGCTATCGGCAGGGCACTTCTTTTGTTTTAGCGACAAAAATGATTCATATCGGCATAAGTCATACCGTCGATATATGGTCATAGCGAATTTGTTGTGTCCTACCGATTAGCTCATATGGGCTTTCTTCGGCCAAAGTCGTGGTATTTGGGATTGGATCTTGGCGATATCCCATTGTCTCGTTGACTAGAGGTTGAAGAATTGTCTTATTGGCATATGTTATGATCTTCGGTGAAGAGTCATAGCGATGTGCACATGTCTCATCGATGGAGCATAAGGGTTTCTTTAGTATGGCTTTCGGCGAAAGGTTGGCTTCTCTCGGTGACACACAAAGTGAAAAAGGGGCTTTCGGTATAACTAAGTGAACTCTACAGGACCTCTCCCCGATGTTGAAATGTCTTGGCGAAAGTGAGTGGGAGTTGCTTCTCGGTGAGAGTTTTCTCTTGTCTTAGCGACTCAGGATGGATGAACATTTCGGCAAAGGTTTGATCTTCGGTGAGTGGTCACAGCAAACTCTTGTGGTCTCACCGACAGGCACAGTATGGATTCACTTTGGCCAAACATGTTGCTTTCGGTGCAAAGTCATAGCGATTTCATTTTGTTACACCGACCGACAACTAAATGAACAGCTCGATGAGAGATTGGGTTCTCGATAAGAGGTCTCGGTGAGTGACCTTTGGTCTTTCCGATGGAAAACAAAGGGGTCTTTGTCGGTGTGTGTTTTGAATTCTCTTGGCGATCTCAGGTGTGTTAGGGATGCTTCGGTATGACATAATGTAATCTCCAAGAGGTCTTCCCAACATTGATGTGTCTCGCCGATACACAGTATGAAAAGGTTACATCGGTAAGAGTTGAAGTTTGCAGCATATGGTCTTGGCGAGTGTGAATTGTCTTCCCGACTATGTGAACAAGTGTTTTTTTGGCCAGATTGAGTGATGTCGGTATGAGGTCTCAGCAAGTGACCTCTGGTCTCGCCGATGAAACACAAAAAGACTTGTCGGTATGAGAATTGTTTGGTCACAGCGACACAGGATGGGTGAGGACTTTCGGCAAAACATAATATGTCTACGAGAGATCTCCCTGACATCATTGAGCTATGGCGAAGGCTAGTAAGATAAGGGGCACGTCTTGGTGAGAGAATTTCTCATGTCACAACAATTGGAATGGATATAACAAAAGAGCATCTCGGTGAGGCAGGATGGTCTACGGGACATCTCCTCGACTCTGAGGGGTCACAGAAACACATGAGGAGAAAGGAACGCACATTAATGAGACGCAGGGTGATTTCTGAAAATGTCTCTTCGATTCCTTGTGTCACAGTGTAACGCATGGGTGCATGAATTCTTTTGGCAATGTGTTTCTTGCAGAGTGTTTCAGTGGGCGTTTTGCAAAGCCGAATACAGTTGGTCACCGACATGTGTGGATGGAGCGTTATGTCTCATCAGTTACCTGGATATTATTTATTTCATTAAAAATGGTAAAAAAAAAAGAAGGGGAGAACGAAAGAGAACCAGATTACAGGAGGGAGACGAGGAATGGATACAGTAGAATAAATTTCTCAGAACAGAGACCATGGTGTATGTTTTCAAATGGTGATTTCAATGAAACTCAGCTGGTGTGGTAGTTTATTTCTGGTGTCAATTGTCTGTTGAATTTATTGAAAAGTATTGCTAAACTGTCTCCATTTTGATTCTTTCTGGTTGTTTAGATTGATATAACAAGCTTATTTTCAGTTCATCAGTGCACATTTGTTGTATCTGTGTGGTTAATTGACTGGTTCTCTCAAGAAGAGATTAAATCCTTTTAGTTGATCACAGTAATCAGGGAGATTCATCTGGATTATTAAAGTAGAGTTTAGTAGTCATAATTTTGCATGTTTGTACAAGTTACAAAAGAAATATATGCCAGCAATTTGAGCTTCTACCAGAATAAGTTGCCCACTTATGTTTCATTCGACTCTGCATACCCAATAAGGCACTGGTCTCTGCAGCTTCATCATTTTGAATTCATTCAGTTCTTTATATCTATTAATTGAGCATTTTAGGAATTAGATCAGAAGATTGCTATTGCTATCAAGTTTGGTTTCATTTGTTCACTTCCATCTGCCATTGTGGAAAAATCATTGCATGAAGGATAATCATAAGTCAAGTCTGCTTCATTCAGATAGGAACACCCACCTAGGTTTAGCAACATCTGAAGAGTAAAAGGTTAAATTCATTTGACCTTGTCTGTTACCCTAAAACGTATCAAGAGATTGGCAGCCTCTTGAGGCATCCCTCATGCGTTTTTGAGAGCTAACAAATTGGCGACTCCATTGGGGATACATTCAGAATCAAGGCCTTAATCATAGATTCAGGAACTTTATACAGACTCCGCTAGGGATAAGAGACATCAAGTATTCTCATTTTGACAAAAGTGAGTGGTGACTCTGACAAAAAATTTGCAGCTATTCAAACATGAATCGAAGAAGATCTCAATACAGGGGAGGTCATACTGGTGCTCTTGCTGGCAGCAGTAAATGGACACACAAAGGTGACATAGTTGATAAGGGAAAGAGGATCAATGAGGACATGTGCATAATTGACAAAGGCAAAGCATCAAGAGCATAGGGTGAAACATATAATTGCTTTGATACATGGAGAGATGATTCAAGTGTAGAACTTTGTACCCCTGAAGATCGAAGAAATCCCTTTCCTTCTTTTGATCCTCAGAATCAGGCTGAGTTTGAAGTTGTACTTGAGGTTGAACGAATTAGAATTCATCATGAGTATGATCAGAAAATGGAGAGTAACCAAAATGTGTTTACTGATCATGAGCTGCCTAAGGAAGTAAAAGCATAGTTTGAATCACAGAGGAAGGAGATAGAGGAACTGAAGGCTGCACTGCAGAAAGTCCAAATTACTTCTCAGACAGTTAAGTCCCCCCCGAAGTATGTACCACCTCATAAGCAGGGTAATCATGGTGCAGGGCCTTCAAATCCACCTGTGTTTCCTCACCATCAGACAGGAAATCACTATAATCAGCCAAATCATCCACCTCATATTCCCACACAGCGTGCAAATATGCATCCACCTCCTGGTCAGCATTACATCCCACAACATAACACACAATACAATAACCCGGTGTACCAATATCAATACCCACCTAACCCTCCCCCTCATGAGTATACAACAATGATCAGACAGTTTGATTTGACAGGGTTTCATCTCTACCCTTACCCTATGGATGGCAGTTGGAGAGGTCTGGTACCTAAGTTTACAGGGAGTAATGCAATTACTGTTGAAGAACATTTAAAGAATTTCAATGTGTTCATCCAAGACATAGGTGTGCCATATGAAGATTTACATATGAGGTTATTTATGATGTCACTTCTTGAGGATGCTAGGGATTGGTTCAACAGCTTGCCAGCACTCTCAATTAATTCTCTCCAAATATTCCAGGATAGATTCCTAGAGCAATATGGGAATCTAAATGCACCAAATGCAGCTCTTCATGAATTGATGCGAATTCAGAAGAATCAGAATGATTCAATTTATGATTTCAACCGAAGATTCAACAAGTTGTAGACTAAAGTACCTCCTGGATCAAGGTTGCCAGATTTTGTAGCATTGAGTGTTTATTTAAATGCATTTGATCCTAAAACAGGGTATGAATTGAGAAATTGATTCCCAAGAGATCTGGTTGAAGCTCAGAAGATAGTATTAATAATTGAAAACAATAGGAAGCCTGCTGGTATAATCAATAAAAGAGATAACCCAAGGCCTCCTCAGCAAAGCAACAATCATCAGTATAGACAAGAGAATACATACATAAATGAAAGGCCGAGGTTGCATGATATGCCTTATAATACAGACTGGAAGGATGGAAGACCTATAACAGCTAGGCCTAGAAACAAAGAGACTCCTGATCCATTGAGTAAGAAGGGAACTTATATGGTGAGTAACAATTACTTCTGTGAGGCTTGTGATAAGCCACATTCTCCAGATTATTGTGTTGTAGCCCAAAGGATGCAAGAAGAGGAAATGCTGATGGAAAATAATGAAGAAGATCACACAGTGTATTTAACTTCAAATACATTTCATCATGTTCAGGAGAGATACTCATCTTCAAAGGATGAAGGATATGAGTATGATGTTTCAAATCAGAAGTATCATGTCCATATGGATGAACAACAGGTCTTTTCTTATTCTGAGGAAGATTACACAGAGCCACATTCTGTTGAGGCGCCTGCTCCATGCAATATGAGGAGACTCACCAAAGAAATATAGAGACTGACTGTTGCTGCAGTTGAGGAAGCAAGGAGTAAATATTGGTTGAGAAACAGAAAAGTGAATAAGATGGAAGGCATCCTTGGGGGAATTTTTATGAAGGATCAGAGGGCAACACAAGGAACTGTCAAGAAGTCAGAAAAGAGATTGCCTGATAAAGATGAACAAAAGCCTATCCAAAGACAGGAAGTTAAGAAGGAAGTGAAGGAATTACATAAAAAGATTCAAACGCCTGACCAGCCTAGTAAAAAAGAAAAAGAAGAAAACAAAGGAGAAACATTGGAGCAAAAGAAGATTGTTAAGGTGGAGGGTTCTTCTTTTGACTTCACCCAGGCGTTATCCCAGGTAAAAATGTCTGTCCCACTACTTGAGATGATGAAAATTAAAGAATATAGAGATACTGTTGTTCAACTGATAACAAGTGGAAATGAAAAACATGTGAATTCTGAGAATAGTGTAGCTATTAAAACAGTCAATAGGTAGGAGAAAGTAAATATCCCAGAAGTCTGCTTGGGTGATGTATTAACAACTCCCCCACAAGTTGACCCTTTTTCACTACATTACTCATAAATACAAAATTGTTGAGGAATTGCATGATAGACTCTGGTGCTGCTATCAATATCATGCTAGTAGGAGTTATGAAGCAGCTTGGCATGTGGGTTGATACATGTGAAGGGAAATGCTATGCAATGGATAACAGACCTGTACCTGTGGTAGGAATTATGAGAGGTGTTGAAGTGAAACTGGCTACTTATCCACAAGTGGCTTATAATATAGATATCACAGTGATTGATACTCCACAATTTGGTATGCTTCTATCAAGATAATGGACAACAGCAGTTGGAGGAAATGTCCAGTTTGATTTATCTTATGCTACTATTCCAGTGAATGGTTAGGAAGTCAAGTTGTATAGAGAACCAAGAATGAACCAGCTTGTCGATTGTGTACCACAAGATCAAATCAATTGTTTTTGTGATGTTGATCTTGGAAGTTTTAAGATTGAATCTGCCCAGCCAGAATTAATCAATAGTGATCCAATTGAAAAACATGTTGCGCAAAATTGCAATGGCGTATGGAAGATGTTTTTTGATGGAGCTTGCAGCCAGGAAGGAAATGGAGTTGGGATTGTTTTTGTCTCCCCTAAAGGTGTTACATTTAAATATTCATTCCTGTTGATGTTTGAATGCACAAACAATGTGGTGAAATATGAAGCTTTATTGACAGGTTCGAACATAGCTGTGAAACACAAGATAAAGTTGTTGGCCGTTTTGGGCGATTCTGAGTTGGTTGTTTCACAAATTAAATCAAAGTATGCAGCAAAGCACAAAAGATTGAAACAATACAGGAATGTTGTATGGGACACAATTGAATTTTTTAATGCCTTCTCAATTGAGTGGATTAATAGGTCAAAGAATATAATGGTTGACTTTTTGGCAAATGTGGCGCTCAAAAGAGATGATATCACATTGGCTGGGGTTTCACAGATTGAATTTAAAACAAGGCCTGTTGTTCCTGACAACATTTACAATTGGCAGGTCTTCAATGATGATACCGACCTTTTGAAATTCCTCAATTGTATAGATCAATATGAAGCTCAGGAAATTGATTTCAATGCTTTTGTTGAAGAAGTTGATGGGAAGCAAACAGTGTTTGGCAAAGAGATCTTACAGCTCAAAACAAATAAGCTTCCTAAGGGCTTGGTGGCATTGGAGAGGCTGTATGATGGAAATGATCAGTCCCTCATGAAGCAAGCACCAGTCAGAAGGGAAGATATTGAAGAAATTAAATTGGGGACTAAGATAGCACCAAGAAAGGTGTACATAGGAAAGAAGATAAGCCCTACAATTAGAAGAATGCTGATAGAGTTGTTGAGAAAGTATAAGCATGTGTTTGCTTGGTCTTATGAAGATCTGAAAGCATACAGGGAAGATTTGTTTCAGCATGAAATACCATTGAAGCCCAATGCTAAGCCATTCAGACAAAAGCAAAGACCTATAAATCCAACACTGGAGCCTAAGATGCAAGAGGAACTGATAAAACTCAGAGATGGGGGAATTATCAAACCAATCAAGCACTCAACGTGGGTCTCAAAATTGGTCCATGTGAGGAAGAAAAATGGAGACATCAAATTGTGTGTGGACTTCAAAAATCTAAATAGGGCATCTCTCAAGGACAATTATCCTCTACCCAATATGGAGGCTATATTGCATAAGATGACAGGGTGTGAGCTGTTGTCTATGATGGATGGGTTTTCAGGGTATAACCAGGTTAAGGTCAAAGAATATGAGCAATATAAAACAACATTTACAACTCCTTGGGGAACGTATGTATACATAAGAATGCCATTTGGTCTAACTAATGTAGGAGCAACTTTCCAAAGAGCTATGGACGTGGCATTTGCAGATCTGATTAATGCTATCATGGTGGTATACCAGGATGACCTGACTGCTTATTCGAAGAAGGCTAATGATCATGTACAACATCTAGAAAAGGTATTTATTAAAGCCCTAGAATATGGTATCAGTTTAAATCCTAAGAAGTGTCATTTTGCAGTCACAGAAGGTAAGCTCTTAGGACATATTGTTTCAAAAGAGGGAGTTAGAATAGATCCTGAGAGGGTTGAGGTCATTGATAAAATTCCTGTTCCCAAAACTGTTAAGGCTATACAGTCATTCTTTGGACAGATTAATTTTGTTAGGAGGTTTGTTTCTAACTTTGCTGAGATCATCAAGCCCATATCAAAAATGTTGAAGAAAGGACAAAAAATGGAATGGACTGTAGAAGCCTTGGAAACTTTTATATCTATCAAAAGGGCCATCAAGGAAGCTCCTGTCCTTAAATCTCCAAACTTTGCAAAGCCTTTTCAGATATTCTCTTTCGCTTCAATGCACACTGTTGCTGCTGTTATGTTACAGAAGAATGAGGATGGTCATGAACAACCTGTGTCTTTCTTCAGTAAGTCATTACAAGGGTCTGAATTGAAGTATGATATAATGGAAAAATAGGCATTTGCATTGGTAAAGGCTACAAAAGCATTCAGACCATATCTTGTTGGAGCAAAGGTGATTGCTTATGTTCCTCATGCAGCTGTCAAGGATATTCTGACACAATCTGAAGTTACAGGAAAAAGGTGTAAATGGATTAATAAGATCCAAGAATTTGACATGGAGATACAAATTACCAAATTAGTAAGAGGTCAAGGCTTGGCTAGGCTGATGGCAGAATCAAATATTGAGGCAAATCAGGTTTGTAATATAGAGGAAGAGACTGTAATTGCAAGCATTGAGCACACTCCTTGGTATACTGATATTATGCACTACCTTAAGTACATGAAATGTCCAGAGGGATTGAATGATATCCAGAAAAGAACTCTAAAGTTGCAGGCATCTAAATATGTTTTTATGGATGGAGATCTGTTTTGGAAAAACAGGGATGGTATACTGTTGTTATGTCTAGATGAGTTTCAGGCCAAGCATGTTCTAACTGAAATGCATGAAAGAGTTTGTGGAGGACACTACTCAGCAAAAACAACTGCACACAAAATTCTCAGGGCAGGTTACTACTGGCCTAAGGTTTTTAATGATTCTTTTACACACGTAAGAAAGTGTGAAGCCTGCCAGAAGTTTTCTAGAAAACTGAAGTATCAAGGGGCTTTGCCGCTTCGACCTTTGCAGGCCGATGCCCCTTTTCATCAATGGGGGATTGATTTCATTGGAGAGATATAGGAAAAATAAAGTGGAGGATTCAAGTGGATACTGGTTGCTACTAATTATTTTACCAAGTGGGTAGAGGCAATCCCAACTAAACAGGCTACAAGCAAAGTGGTGACAAATTTCTTGATGGACAACATTATCACCAGATTTGGTTCACCACTGAAGTTAATCACCGACAATGGAATATGTTTCAGGTCAGATGAGTTCAAAAGTTTCTGCGACACATATGGCATTACTATTTCTTATGCAACTCCTTACCATCCACAAGCCAATGGTCAAGCTGAATCTAGTAATAAGAGTCTCTTGAAGATTATAAGAAGGATGTTGAGTCAAAACAAGAAAGCTTGGGATTCAAAATTGAAACTGGTTGTGTGGGCTGATAGGATTACTGTGAAAAAGGCAATTGGAAAGTCCCCATTTGAGTTGGTGTATGGAACACAGGCCAGGATGCCTTTGCAGAATTTGTTACCAGTCTACAAGTTTGTCCTTCAGGAAGATTTGGATGTTCCTGAACCTATGGAAGACAGAATGGAGCAACTAGCTGAACTTGATGAAATAAGGAGGGTTGCTCAAAGTCAAAACATGAAGTTACAGACACAGATGAAGTATCTATTTGATAAGAAGGCAAAGGATAGAAAATTTGAAGAAAATGACTCGGTGTTGATGTGGAATGCAAGGTGTCAGGAGAAGGGCAAGCATGGTAAGTTTGAAGCTCTGTGGTTGGGACCTTTTGTTGTTGTTGGGAAGAGAGGTGAAGATTCGTATTATCTATAGAATATGGTTGGTGAAGATCAGGAATTTCCTGTTCATGGGCAATTCTTGAAGCAGTTTTTCTCTTGAAGCAACACAGAGGATTGAGGGTTGCCAGTGCATGGACAACTCTTGCTCATCCTCTTTAATATTCTTTTCCATGCATAGTAGTTTAGGGTTTTGTTCGTTTCCTTTTTTCTTTCGTATCCATTTCCATTCTGCTTGCTGGTTCATCATTTTGTGTCTGGTCTGCTCACCCAAAGATTTGGATCCTTGCAATGATCTTACTATCATTCATCCCCAGACGGAGCCACTGTTGGAACTATAAAAATATGATGATTTTACATATTGTTTTCACTCATAAATTTCCAAATTGGTCCTACCATGTGCATATTTCACCCATTTTTTCCATATTGCCCCATTGAATCCATCAGGTCATGCATTTTCCATATTGCAGTTCCTGTCGGCATAGGTCTATGACTATCTCCCTGACCCATGTTGCTTGTGCGTTAACATACATTTGTTGCAGGTATTTCGGCATGACTTGTCCATTGTTATAGCGGTCGACATTCACCTATGGGTAGCTATCGGCAGAGCACTTCTTTTGTTTCGGCAACAAAAATGATTCATATCAGCATAAGTCATACCGTTGATATATGGTCATAGCAAATTTGTTGTGTCCTATCGATTAGCTCATCTGGGCTTTCTTCGGCCAGAGTCATGGTATTCGGGATTGGGTATTGGTGATATCCCATTGTCTTGTCGACCAGAGGTTGAAGAATTGTCTTATCGACATATGTTATGATCTTCGGTGAAGAGTCATAGCGATGTGCACATGTCTCATCGACAGAGCATGAGGGTTTCTTTAGTACGACTTTCGGCGAAAGGTTGGCATTCTCTCAGCGACACACAAAGTGAAAAGGGGCTTTCGGTATGACTAAGGGATTTTAACGGGACCTCTCCCCAATGTTGAAATGTCTTGGTGAAAGCGAGTGGGAGTTGCTTCTCGGCGAGAGTTTGCTCTTGTCTCAACGACTCACTTGGGATGGATGAACATTTCGGCAAAGGTTTGATCTTCGGTGAGTGGTCACAGCAAACTCTTGTGGTCTCACCGACGGGCACAGTATGGATTCACTTCGGCTAGACATGTTGCTTTCAGTGCAAAGTTATAGTGATTTCATTTTTTTGCACCGACCGACAACTAAATGAACAGCTCGATGAGAGATTGGTTCTCGATAAGAGGTCTCGGTGAGTGACCTTTGGTCTCGTCGATGGAAAACAAAGGGGTCTATGTCGGTGTGTGTTTTGAATTCTCTTGGCAATCTCAGGTGTGTTAGGGATGCTTCGGTATGACATAATGTAATCTCCAAGAGGTCTTCCTGACATTGATGTGTCTCGACGATACACAGGATGAAAAGGTTACATCGGTAAGAGTTGAAGTTTGCGGCATATGGTCTTGGCAAGTGTGAATTGTCTTCCCGACTATGCGAACAAGTGTTGTTTCGGCTAGACTGAGCGATGTCGGTATGAGGTCTCAGCGAGTGACCTCTGGTCTCGCCGATGAAACACAAAAAGACTTGTCGGTATGAGAATTGTTTGGTCACAGCGACACAAGATGGGTGAGGACTTTCGGCAAAACATAATATGTCTACGAGAGATCTCCTTGACATCATTGAGCTATGGCGAAGGCTAGTAAGATAAGGGGCACGTCTCGGTGAGAGACTTTCTCATGTCACAGCGATTGGAACAGGTATAACAAAAGAGAATCTCGGTGAGGCAGGACGGTCTACGGGACATCTCCTCGACTCTGAGGGGTCACGGCGACACATGAGGAGAAAGGAACGCACATTAATGAGACATAGGGTGATTTCTGAAAATGTCTCTTTGATTCCTTGTGTCACAGTGTAATGCATGGGTGCATGAATTCTTTTGGCAATGCGTTTCTTGCAGAGCGTGTTAGTGGGCATTTTTCAAAGCCCGAATACAGTTGGTCATCGACATGTGTGGATAGAGCGTTATGTCTCATCAGTTACCCGGATATTATTTATTTCATTAAAAATGGTAAAAAAAAGAAGGGGAGAACGAAAGAGAACCAGATTACAGGAGGGAGATGAGGAATGGATATAGTAGAATAAATTTCTCAGAATAGATACTATGGTGTATGTTTTCAAATGGTGATTTCAATGAAACTCAGCTGGTGTGGTAGTTTATTTCTGGTGTCAATTGTCTGTTGAATTTATTGAAAAGTATTGCTAAACTGTCTCCATTTTGATTCTTTTTGGTTGTTTAGATTGATATAACAAGCTTATTTTCAGTTCATCAGTGCACATTTGTTGTATCTGTGTGGTTAATTGACCGGTTCTCTCAAGAAGAGATTAAATCCTTTTAGTTGATCATAGTAATCAGGGAGATTCATCTGGATTATTAAAGTAGAGTTTACTAGTCATAATTTTGCATGTTTGTACAAGTTACAAAAGAAATATATGCCAGCAATTTGAGCTTCTGCTAGAATAAGTTGCCCACTTCTGTTTCATTCGACTCTGCATACCCAATAAGGCACTGGTCTCTACAGCTTCATCATTTTGAATTCATTCAATTTCTTTATATCTATTAATTGAGCATTTTAGGAATTAGATCAGAAGATTGCTATTGCTATCAAGTTTGGTTTCATTTGTTCACTTCCATCTACCATTGTGGACAAATCATTGCATGAAGGACAATCATAAGTCAAGTCTGCTTCATTCAGATCAGAACACCCGCCTAGGTTTAGCAGCACCTGAAGAGTAGAAGGTTAAATTCATTTGACCTTGTCTGTTACCCTAAAACATATCAAGAGATTGGCAGCCTCTTGAGGCATCCCGCCTGTGCTTTTGAGAGCTAACACACCCAACACATAATGCTTGTTATTGATATCCCCATTAGGTTTAATTTCATTTATGGGAGGAGACGAAGTTATATCCCCTCTAATAATGAGTTCAAAGTTATTAAGCTTTTGCATAGAGGATTATTCATCCTCTATTTTTGTATGAAGTTCCATTCTTCCATAATTATTTTCTTTAATTTCACCTTCTTTTTTATCCTTCCCAGAAGGGTTTCCAATAGTCAAGAACTCTTTATTGTTATTTGCAATATTAGGAATTAGGTTAAATATTCAATTAAATTGTTTTGACTCCCTATATTGGGGATTTTTTGATTTCCTTTAGTGTTTCCATTGTTCCTTTTAATTATGGGGCAATTTTTCCTTTCATGACCTTCTTGTTCGCAAAGAGGCCGCTGAAGATCTCAATACCACAATTGGATTTTTTCCACTTGTTTCAATTTCTAATTCTTTTGGAATGTCTTTCCCAAGTATTAGTGAAACTAACACCCTTGCATCCATATGTAAGATAGTATTATCCTCAATACTTTTCTCATCTGAGTGAGCAAGTGTGGAAAGGAACTCCATAGTTGGGGTGAAACATTTTTTACCATCACCCATCTCGAATATGAGAGGGAAAGAAATTATTCCTTTATTAGCTTTGACGACCATGCAATGGCCCTAAATATGATATTGCTTATAGTCCACTATTGTTTGGATAATTGTTTTTCTTGTTTCGTTATCCTTGAAGAAAATCAGGAAAAGTCTTTTTTAATCATTCTAAAGAAGGAAAATAAAAACCCTAGTTTCTTTGCCAAACATTTTTAAACCATTCATCTAAATGCCTTCTTGGAGGAATTTTCTCACAATAAAAACCTGCTAGAAAAATTGCAACATTTTTTAGCCTATTTTTCTTTCTAACAAAATATTCTTCATGTCAGTCCATTCTCATGCCAAATCCCATAATAAATGATCCAACACGTACCAAGTCAACTCCTAATGTCTAGTGGAAAGTGGCAAGTGTCACCATATTTGATTATAAATTTTGATTTTGAGGTATATATTGAGTAACTTGGGATCAATTCCAAGCACTTCAAGATTGACCTAGGATATGGGGGAGTAGCTCTCAAGTCAAAAAATGAATGGTTGGATATGCCTACAAGGATAGGTACACTAAATAATTAAAATATTGCATGTGTGAAATTAAGTGTAAATAAGGACATAATAAAGTTAAATATATAAGAGTATATGAGAATGTATAAAAGATTGAAAGAAAACTCAACCTTAACACAAAATATATGTCACTTGTTATTATATAATTATATTAAAATATTTCATTAAAATAAACTCAAAATTAAGTGACAAATTGACTTAAATATATAAATTTAATTAACATACTACAAATATTTATAATTATATAAAAAATAATTTAAAAAATTAAAATATATTTTAAAAATACACCAAAACTAAATATTATTTAAAAAATTTAACATTAAATATAACAAACATTAAACATATTTTTCATATCAAAGTCCTCAAAAATATCCCATTTAAAAAAAAAACATGTTCATATCGAATCCCATAAACACACATCAGGCCTTGTAAAACTTCAAAGGAAAACATTTTAAAAATGTATGAATGTAAGAATAATTTGAATCAACAAAACAAAAATAATTGTACAAATGAAAGGCTGACATAATTGCAAGGAACACGTTCAAGTTTTGTTCCATCTTACCTTATAAAACCTCAAAATAGAACATTTAAAAACTTATCAAAACAGAATGTAGGGATAACCAAAATAATTACACAGAAGAAAGGCTAACCTAAATAGAGGGGACACATTCTAGATTGTTCTATATGAATATGATGCTATGTTCTTCTATCTATGCTATTTATGTTTGTCTACATCATAAGATCAACACACATATTTAATGCAGGCTAAGAATAAATCAAATTGATAGCATGGAAAGAAAATTCAAAAAGAAAAATGATTAAATCTTAAATATACACAATATCAATCTTTATTTTAAAAATAAATTAAATTAAAAATCTTCAAAATTAAAAATGATTAGATGTTTATGAGTTTAACAAATTTTAATTAGATGGAAGTTTCAAGAAAATTGTAAGATTCAAGTTCTCTGAATTGGATTTTTATGGTAATTGAGTTTTAGATTTTAGTAATTATTTTTAAAATAATATGTAATTTAAGAAAAAAATTCACAATTCATGATATTAGTTTGGTATTTTTTTAGATTTGATTAGGTAATTCTTTCATTGACATTTTAGATTTTATGATCTATTATCAGATTATGATAACAAGAGAAGAGAAAATAGATCATAAAATGATCCTGAAAATTTGATAAAGAAAAAAGGTTTATATAACCAAATCTAAAAATATATCAAACTACTAATAGATTGATAAAAATTGTTTCTGAATTGGTTTGTGTTGGTGTTTTTGCATCAACGCTTTGGATCACACTCCTCCAATTTTCTATTATTCTGATGATGAATCATGAAATGTGATTCAAAACATTGATAAAAAACACTAACAAAATTGAATTCAAAAATAATATTTATCAAGAAAAAAACTTGATATCATTAATTTACTAATAAATTGTTAAAATATCTTAACTGTTGAAAGACCTAAGATTTATTGTGGTAAGTCTTAATTGACTGCAACAATGGAATATCCAACTTCCCTTGTGCTTTTGTAGAAGAGGGGTTGCACCTAACTTTTGGTGAATGGGGTTGATGCTCTGTGCAAAAAACTCTCTCTTAGCATTCTCTGATTATGATTTTGACAGCTTTTCATAACCAAAAATGGAGTTCAATGGCGTTTTAAAAAAAGGTTCTGTAACAGCAATGGAATATTAAGTTTAAAATGAACTAAATCTGGTTTTGTCACAAAATCAATTTGGGTTTTTATGTCTAAACAGATTAGCCGTTGTACTCAATTTCTATGAAATTAATAGAAAAACCATTTGAAGAAAACATAACACAGAACTTTGGTTTCTAATATTAGTAGGGATATAATGAGAAATATTATAAACGAACATCAATCTCATCAAAAAATCTAAGATGCAGGCAAGCAATTTTATTATATGTAATAGAAAAAAGATTGTTTGGGAGTGATCCAATATTACTTCAGAACCATCTCTCCTGAATACCAGATAAACCATTCATGCATGATATAATAGATCTATTTTTGTGAACCATAATTTAAACTACATGCACTATAAGTCAGTGTAGATTGATTATTAATCCCTGCAATAATATATACATAATTTAATATACTGTTAATGAAAACCCACTTGATAAATTTTAGTATGAAGTTTTAACAAAGAGCCTTATTACTTATTGTGAAATCAACTTATTTTTAGTTCTGTAAACATTATTTTTCTGTTTTATTGTTATTTTATTTCGCTATTTTTCAATGATGAAATATGAAATATGAACCAAAATATTACGAAGAAAAAAACTTACATAATTAAATCCAAAATCCTTTCAGATTACTTCCTTCATATATAAAATACATAATTCATGGCATTACTATTAACATTAAATTCTGAAAATCAACTGTGCAGATTACATAGTACAATTACATGTCTTATTTCTTCACTCATGGCATGTTTCAATCTTCCTCCACCTTTTTTCTTTCTTTGGCAACTTGAACAATTATTTCAAGCTTATTTTATTGTACAAAACCAACATATTCACAACCTGAACAACACTTAACAGTCAGTGTCCTAAGCGAGGCTCCAGCAACTTAAATACATAACCATTTCGAAAGAATTCTCTGAGGGAGAACCATTCTTAGAAGCAGCTGTTGCACCTGGATTTCCACCTTCCCCACCCAAATGGTTACCCCTCTGCTTATCAAATACAGAAGAAAACCATGACTGTGAACTCTTATCGACTTGTGGGCATTTCTTAATACAATCCTCAGATACATTCTTATCCATGTTTTGATACAAAACCTTTTCACAGATCGGTATATGAATTGAGATTGAGCTTCTGATTCAACACCAATATCTGAAATCAGTTTCACTTAGGAAGGGAAATGGTAAGTTTGCAAAATAGTAGCTGGTACTACAGCCCTTTAAATAGAGCAAAAAAAAGCTTATTGAAATGGAGATTCATCCAAATTCCATTTTATTTTGCTCTGACAATCTCTACGTGTGAGTAATTGGGAGTGCAGGAATCTAAACTTTATACGTGTTGAGCATTCAGCTTGGCTACTTATTGGAGCAAATTGATGGAAGCCACCTGCTCAAACTTTCAGCTACTTTTTTGGATGGATATCCATGACATGTACCAAGATCTTGTATTTTATTTGTATTGTCTGTAGGGTAGCCAATACATATTTGCCAGGGTATGTTTGAGGGGATTACAGTGTCTCAAGATCTGCTGTCTTTAGCCTTGGAAATACCCATCTACCTAATGCTGCTCGTGCTCTTCACGTGGGCTCTGTTTTTCGGAGAATGCAGCCATAATTAGAGGATCTGGTATCTCTAGATTGTTCTCTTTATTTATTTGTAATATAAAGCCTGTCACGGATTGTTGACACTTCCAAGAAAGATTGTCAATATGATGTTTCAAAGCACTTCAAACCTGAGGATTACAAACTCTCCAAAGTTCTCCTAGCCTTCAAATCACAATGGGGTTCACTAGGATTTGTATAAAAATTTCTAGGGGCTAGTTCTTAAAGTATGTGTCTTAATAGTCCCTTGGTTTGGATTGGTAGGAATGGTGTTGAAAGGATTAGTACCAATGTGATATTTAGGACCTCCTAGCCTTACATGGTCGTTCATAGAATTTCGTTGATGATGTTCAAACTCTCCCACTTTTAATGTTTTAATTCTTTTCACTTTGGGATAGCTTGGTTTGGTTGGTTAGGTTGTTAAAATCACCATCTTGAGGTTGGATTTGTTAATTATTTTGGGGTTGGTCACCTTAGCAAGGATGATTTGTTCTTGTTATTGGTTCATGTGGTGCTTCTATTTAAGGTTTTTACGAGGAGACTTAGTCATTTTGGTAATTTATGTCAAGAGCATTGTGAGTCTTGGCTAGTTCTTGTTTCAATTGTTCTACATCATCTTTGAGGTTGGTGTCTTTTTCCCTTTATGACATAAGGCCAACATCCTAGGGGCGGTTTTTTTTTATCAAAGTGTCACATAATGATACCATGAAGGGAAATGTTTAGGTGCAATAAACATGGTGTGCACCTCTTGATTTTGAGTGTATCTTCACATTAGATTTTCAAATGTTATTATATCTCAATTGGTTCTTAAATTACCAACATGTTTTTATTGGGTATTATCTAAATTAATGTCTTTTTAGTTCTATTTTTTGGAAATTGGGGCAAGGTGATCCATAGGAGGGTTTTGCAACTAATGTCTCCCAAATCCACATATTGATGTTAATTATGTCCTTAAGAATCCAACTCTTTGATATGATTGGGTGATCCTACAATACTAGTTTACAATTTTTGGCTAAACTGGACATTGAACTGTTTTTTTTAAACTAAATCTTCACTTTCGGGCACCTATAGGGGCTAAACCGTGAGGAATTTGGAGATGATGCAAACTAGTGATTTGTGACATTTTGTTTGTAGATTCTAAATATATTTTTTTCAAAAATTTTGGAATTAGATTGCACTTTTTCCCATCTCCTTTGAAAACTAGTTTTTAATAGTAAACACCATTTTTAAAAAGTGACGTCACTGGGTAACACATAACTTTCTTTCTATGAAGGATAAAATTCCCATTTTTTGAATTTAGATCATAACTACAACATCTAGTGCATGGAATTGGTTTCCCATAGCATTTCATTGAATATTTTTTTCTATAGTTAAGTTTCAGTCACAATTCGCCATAATTCTAGACATGATTCCACAAAGCATAAATTTTTGTGAACAAACGAATTTTTGTTGGATCGTGACATCAATATCTAGTAATCATATTTTCTAATTTTTTATAATCTGCTATTTTTCCACATGTGCAAACAAAGAGTTGATTTTTGAAGAAAACCGTTTAATCAAACTAAAAAATACATACACAAAACCAAAACATATTAAAATTATATTCATGGATAAGCCGAAACCTGGTGGACTCATCATCTAGTTAACCATGAAGTTCCTCCATTTTCATCCTCAACCCGAAAGCTTCAAAAAGACAAAATTTTGCGTGAGACTGGTAGAAGAGGGGAGAAGGGGGAAAAGGGGGGTTTGAGCGAACCCCCCTTTGAGTGAACCCCCCTTACCCTTTCAAGCGAAGGGGGCTTTGTTCAAACCCCTCCCTTTTTTTTGGATTTTCCCTTTGTTTTCTTCAAAAAATGTGTCATAATATGGTTCAAGCAAACCAGGCATGGAAAAGGTGGTTTGCTCGAACTAGGAGTTCAAGTGAACCCTTTTTTGGGTTTGTGTGAACCCCGTAGTTCGTGTGAACCCTTTAAAACCCGAATTTTTGATTGTGGGAGCATTTTTGCAATTTTCCTTGGGTGATCCCACAATACTGGTATACAATTTTTGGCCAAATTAGACACTGAAATAATTTTTTCTAACTAAATCTTCACTTTCGGGCACCTATAGTGGCTAAACCATGAGGAATTCGAAGATGATGCAAACTAGAGTTTCGTGATATTTTGTCTGTAGATTCTAAAATATAAGGATTTCAAAAATTTGAATTAGATTGCACTTCTTTTTCCATCTCCTTCCTAAAACTAGTTTTCTAAAACAATATTTTTAAGCAACATACCACCATAACACGAATCCTTTTTTCCATGAAGGATAAAATTCTAATTCTTTCAATTTAGATTTGTAACTCCTCGATATCTAGTGCTTCCACTTAAGGATAGTTTTTATTGAATATTTTTCTTTAATCAAGTTTCAAGTCAAACCAATTACAATTCTAGGACATAGGCATCAGAATATGTAACTTTTTTTATGTATCAAATTCAATTTGTTTTTGTTGGATCAAGGACTCTAACATTTGCACCTATATTTTTATTTTTTGATAACTGCCATTTTTCCACATGTGCGCAACAAAGAGCTTGATTTTCAAAGTGAAAACCTATGTTTAATAAAACTAAAAACAAATACAAACAAAACATACAAAACACAGTTTGGATAGATCGTTCCAAGGACTACCTGATTCCAGTTGGGTTTGTGAAGTCTCCTCCATTTCATCCTCAACTCGAGCTTCAAAACAAAAAGTTCTAAAAATTTTTGATGCCAGAGGATGACAAGGTTGGAATAAGGGGGTTCGAGTGAACCCTAACCCCCCTGGTTCACTCAAACCAGGGTTCATTTGAACCCCCTCTCAAAAAATGTTTCTTTATTTTTTTGGTGGGAATGGGGTCCACCTTGCATTTAACTGGTTCGCAGAAACCAGGGTTCATTCAAATCATTTTTTGGTTTGCTTGAACCAAAGGGTTCATTCGAACCCCAAAAACCAATTTTTTTTGTATGGGGTCATTTTTTGCCACTTTTCCTTCCTCACTCAAATTGTAAACCACTTTTGTGGGTTTACCCTTCCTCAATAATCTTGTAAACTAGTATTATGGGTTTACCCCATTATCATTAGACTTTTAAATTTAGAACCTCCTCCAATAGTGAAAAGGGAAAATGTTGTAGGCTAAACAATGTTGTAAATTGATTAAAATTTCTTTAAATTGTAAATAAGTAAACAGAATCTTAGAAGCTTTGGTTTGGTCACAAATTTTCTTGGATGTTGGAACTCTCAATGGACAAAATTTGAACCCTTCTAATCATTCAAAAATAGGTATCTATAAGAAAACATGATTAGGTTTAGGTTTTTACATGGAAGCTAGGAAAATCCTCAAGTTTAATTGACCTAGGAAAGGCACCAATTGAGTTAAAACATAAAAAAATAGAAAAAGCTTTACTTATGTAAATACCCATGAGTTGGAGGCAAAAATATAAGTTCTCCTCTTTCCTTTATTGAGGTGAACACTAGTTTGTTGGGGTGAATTAACTATTCTAAGAGTGAACTAACAAATTTAAGGAAAAACTCATAGTTTAAAGTTGAAAACAAATGTTCATAATTAGAAAGAGGTTGTAGATGCTTTGTAGTTGACTTTGTTTGACACTTGGGTGACACTTAAAGGATTTTTGAGAGGGTGACAAGGCGATTTCACCATGTAAGAAGAGAAAGTTGAAGCTTAATTTTTTTGATGTCATATAGCATCATAAGATAGAATAATGAGTCATAATTTGATTTCCATGTATGAATTTTTTATTTTAGATATTTATAGGTTAAAGGCCACAAATTTTGGGATTAAGGTTGCAAATTTATAGTATGCATAATTGGTTGTTGGATAGTAGTGTTATGCAAATTAGAGGCTAGAAGAGAGAGATCATGTTTTAGCTATCATACAAGGGACTTTTCCAATCTATGATGCTTAATAACAACTTTCCACCCATAGTCATAAAGGAAAAGTATACAATAGGTGATAGTTCTCTCCCACTATCTATCCATCTTTTTTGTTGAGTTTAGGTTTAACTTTCCACAAGGGAAGGGGAACACCAATTTAGTATTTATGTTTCTAAAGGGGTTATGTTTCTAAATGGAAACAATTAATTTGAAGGGGAGCTAACTAAGTAAAGTGGTGCATTTGGTGAATGAAATTGTAATGAAAATGGTGATGTAATTGGAGAGAGTAGTTGAGAGGTCAAGATGAACAAGATAACAATTATGAGAGATGTAATTTCACCTTGTCAACTTTTCAATCAATTTTTATTTTTGGAATAAAGGTCCAATCACTATCTTTAATGAGCTAAGACAAGGCCTAAGTATAGCTCATCATCATTCCCTAGATGAATACCAATATAGTAGAATTGATAAATGTCTCAAAAATTCAAGTGTGGTATTTCTAGTCATATCTCTAAGTATTTGTAAGTTGTCAAACTTTGAGATTTCATCATCTCAACATGCATTTTCCATCTAATTTTTATCCTTGGTTCCCACTAGACTTTAAAACTTTACCACACTACCATGTCTTTTTTCCCAACTCTGCTTCTCCTCTATTCCTATTAGAGTATCAAAATTATTCATCCTGACATCCCTTTCCCTTGACCCCTACTCCTTTCATTTGCATTGTCAAAGAATCAAAATTTGACTTACATGTATACCTCATCCTTAGTCCCCAACAAGTGATAAGAGTCATGAGGTACCTCCAGTCCCCAAACTTCAATATTCCCATCTTTTTGCACTATTATTCCTACCTACTCCATGCATAATTAAGAGAGCCAATAATGCTTGTTTTGATGCCATGATGACTCAATAAATGATGTCTCCTACCCAAAAAATTAAAAGAGGCACATATTCTCTTATACCTGGGTAGCATTGGAGGATAAAAACTCACAAGCTCTCATTTAATGTGGCGGTTCCATTCCAACTTTTGTTGGTCCTTATGTTTGATCTTAGCCACTCATTTGGGCAAGATTTATTATCAATTGCAATTTTAGAGATTTAAAAAGAATTAGTACATTCATTGTAGAAATATATTGGTAGATTTTGGTTATTGAGATTATTATGAATTATTCTATTCATAAACCCTAACTCAAAAATTGCTTTGACAATTCTTGTTTGAGTAGCCAAGTTTCAAAGAAAGAAACCTTTAAATCTACAAGAGACCAGAGGATAAAAACCCTTTGGTTTCACGTGTTAGAGGATGGAAACCCTTTGGTTGGAAGGATGATATCATCTCAAGGTTATAACTATATTTTCATGGTAGCAATTTGCAACTTCATCGAGTTGTACAATTTTAGTTGTCACATATCTCAATTACATCCAATTGGTATCATTTACAGTTGGTTGCATATCTAAGTAGTATATTTTGGGTTTGTTTTTGTTGTTGTAGTAGTATTGTATTTGATGTTGTAGCATATATTTTTTGTGTTTGTGGGCTTCAAAATTAATAAGAAAAAGATTCAATAGTTACTTATACTTCTTAGTTATTATTGCTATTGTAGTAGCATACTATAATGATTTTAGAGCCATTTAATATAATGGAAAAAAAATTATTTATAATTTGTGTGTTAATGTTATTGTGGAATGTGAAAAAATATGTTATTAACATAGATGTGTAGATGTTGAATAGATTTTTGCATCTTGACTAAACTTAAGTAAAATATATAAATTCAAAAATTTGATTGTTGGGTTTGTTAGAGACGTTAATAACTATATTTTTGTGTAAACATTGACAAGATCTAGATTTTTACAAGATCTAATTAAAATATATAACTATGAAGTTACCTTCCATTTGCATTTTTTATTTGGGAATTGGGTATTAAGGTTAATGTGTGAATAAGTAAATGAAGTTTGAGATTTTTTATAAGATTGGTTTAAATTTTTAAATATGAATAGTTTTTGTAGAGGTATTGAAGAATATTTTTCATTAATATTTAGCCTGATATATTACAATTGTATCAAAGCTAGTTTTCTTACTAGTCTTTAAACCATGGGAGGCTTCTTGAAATATCTAATATATGGTAAGAATGTAGATAATGTTATTAATACATAATACAAATACATAAGAAAAAAAGATGAAATATAGAGGAACCAAGACATAATCACCTTGTTTCAAGAAGTGGCTAAATTAATGGAGAGAAATTAGAATCAATATAAAGTTGTGAGAACCGCCTTATCCTTTGAAAAATATGTTGAGGTGGTAAGAAAGGTCCATTCTATAGAAAAATTAAGAAATTTTAATGGTAGATAACCAAATTTTATTGGAAAAAGAGTTTGATAGGCTGCTCAAATGTTATAAAAAACATTCAAATGATTTTAAATCTGCACTACTTTTTGAAGGGTTTTTAAGGGTGCTAGGAGAAAGAGATTTGTCTAAACATGTATGAGAAGTTAAGAAAAATCAAAATTGAAAAATAATAGTTAAAACCAAATCAACAAAAGACCATCAACTAAACTACACCACTAAAGTAGTCAATAACTAGAAAATAATGCATTACAAGGCATCTCCTTCTAATCAAAAATATAAAAAGAGCTCTATTATAACAAAAAGGGATGATGGAAAAAATGAACTTAGAGGACAAAAAAAGTTTCTCATGCAAAGAATCTTAGGAACAAGGCCACAAATGCCAAAGAAAGGGAGTGAAATCATTAAGAATATCAAATAGGAAGCTAGAAAACCAAAGGATGGAACTTGGACCTAGGATGAATATACTTACAAAAAGTCAACTCAATATAGAAAAGAAAGAATAAAAATTAGATTTGTAAGAGTTTGAGAGAGCAAACTTTGGAGGAATCTGTAATGCAAAGGGAAAGTATGAAATTTGATGAAGTACTAGATATCTATAAAAATAAGATAAAAATATATTAAACCATAAAGATGAAGGTGGTATTGTAGCAAAGGCATCAGTAGAGGAAGACCAACATTTTGAACATTCCTATGATTTCAGATTTTGAAATCAAGTAGCTTATGTGGTAGACTTTTAGGAAAGAAGAAATAACTTTCAATCTTTTTCAATTAACCTACCTTATGAAATGAATGTTGATCCTTTTTTTATTTAAGTACAACATCTCACAAAATTATCAGTGTTACGTTTCTCCATGTCATATCATGGCCAAGCTATTATCATCATGTAAAAAATCATAAAAGACATGAAAGAGTTCAAATATGCCCTTCTAGAAGAGTTAGGAATCTAGGTAGTAGGCCAAGACACTTGAAAATCAATGCAAGAGAATCACCTAATGCTTTAACCAAACAACTCTAAATGAAGGATATTTAGAAACACATGTAGGTTGAGCTTTTTAATGGGTTTGCTACCATTTATACTGATAAATTCATCACCATGCACTTGGAGAAGTAGAAAACTTAATTCAACTATGAGAAAGTGTAAGGTATGTGGTGAATTATTTGTGGGGAAAATTGACATAGTTATGTGTTTAATGGATGCATTCCATGAGTGGCTTTCTATAGAATGCTTAATCTAGAAGGATAAATTCCTCATATGAAGGAGAAGATATGGTTTTTGGAGGAACCTCTAATGGAAGTTTTGGAGCAATCATGGATAAAATAATTCTAGTAGGGGACAAGTTTCCTCGAAAATAAGAAGCATGGTGATGGAAGTCATGTATATTACCTATTTTTAAGGTGATCATTCCCTTACCACTCCTTATTCCTCAAATACTGTCTTTTTTTTAAATCTACCTTGATATTTACGTTTGTAGGGATTATACACACAAGACCTCTTTCAAATATCTCTTAGGTCATAGGTCACATTAAGTTCTTGATCAAGCTATCTAATTTGATAAATGCACCAACTACTTTAAAATTATTTATGAAAAAAGTGGATACAAAGAGGATTCAAACTTTTATAGCTTGGGAATTATATATTACACCAACTCTATTAAGAAGATTATTTATCATATTCATCAATAATAGAAAGTTTGTTAAGGGATTCTCACATACATCAACACCCTTAACCAACATGGAAAAGAAAGGGGATTTTTGTGTGGATGAATAGAATAAAAGTAGATATTAATTGGCTTGAGAAGGTAATTAATTTGTTTTATATTCTTCATGTTTCAGGTTTCTCTCACATCCAATTTTGGGAGAATGTGGTGTTTCAAGAGAGGGTATTGAGGTTATATTAATACAACACGGGAACTCCATAAAAACTAATAACATGAAGTTAAAATATCTAAAGGTGGGTTACCCTATGTATGATGAGTAGGTGTTTTCCATCATCCATGTTAAAAAAAAAGGCATTCCATTTACATTGGATGTGTGGTAGAGGCCTATTACAATGGACTAGAGTCCTTGAATCAACCTTATTGGAAAGAAGAGCAACAAAAATGGGTAAGAAAAATCTGAGTTTATAATTATGATATGTAGAATACATGAAGGAGAAATAGAATGTGTTTATCGATGCATACTCTACATTGCCAGTTCCTTGCTCTATTGATGCCACATTTGGTGGTTGGAAGATTTATATCATGAGAGAATATATTAAGAATACTTTATTGCTAACATCTTAGATGGAAATATAAACTTGATAACCAACATATTCTAGCAAACAATCCTATTTGGTGTAAGGAAAAATGTCCTAAGATCAAATAAAATATTTTGGAAGCTTTCAATAATAGCCCATGGTGAGATACTCTAGGTCCTTCAATAATTGTAGCTATATATGGGAGTGATCATCACGGAGGAAATTGGGAGAGAAGTATCTCAAACACATAAAAGGGAATATAGCCTACTAATAGAATGGAGGAGAACATGAATTTCTAGTAAATTTGTTGCAACCAATGCTTACTCACCATCAATTAGAAAAAAAAAATAGAAAAATAATTAACAAGGGTTATATGGTTTCATCCAAGAGAGCCAAAATCCATACCTTCATATGTTTTCATTCATGAAACTATGTATCTATGAAGCACTAAATCACATTGATCTAGTGTTCACAAATAGAAGATTGCTACTCATATGGATAATTTTCACAAGGATAAAAAGACCCAAAAGGAAAGGTATCATAGAATTTCTAGTTCAATGTCCAAGGACTTACATATATAAGTTGCTACTAATGAAGTTGAATTACTTGAGGACAAGCACTTTTGGGAAGGGTGAACTTGTAATGTCCCCTTTACAATAAATTTTTGTTTATGGAATAAAAGGATATTCCCTATCTCTAATCACCTAAGCTAAGGCATAAGTATGGCTCATCATTATTCTCCAAATGACCACCAATATGTTAGAAGCAACAAAGTTCTAAAAATTTCAAAGTGTGGGGTGTTTTTGATCATATCTCTAACTGTGTGTAGGTTTTTAGAATTTCTCAATTCATCATCCTAGCATGCTTTTCCATCTATGTCTGACTTCTCCTTGGTTCTTTCTATACTTTAAAAATTTACCATATTGACATGTCTTTCCACCCAAGTTTGCTTCTCCTTTATTATTTTAAAATTATAAAATGTATCCATCTTAACATCCCTTTCCCTTGACTCCCACTCCTTTCCCTTCCCTTATCAGAGAGTCATACATTTACCACTATACCTCATCCTCAATCCTTGACAAGTATTAAGATTCATGAGGTACCTTTGACCCTTAAACTCTTATATTCCTACCTTTTGCACCATCATTCCTACCTACATCCTACACGACCAAGAGAGAAATTAATATTATTTTTTAATCTGGTATGACTCTAGAAAGGATTTCTTCCATTAAAAAAAATGTAAATGTGGCATTGGAGGGTGAATATGGTCAAGCCTTCATTTAATGTGGTAGTTGGATCCTAACTTCTATTGGACCTCATGTTTGATCTAAGCCTCGTTTAATGTGAGATTTATTATCATCCATAGATTTTAGAGATTCAAAAAGAATAAAGGTATTCATTGTAGACATATATTGGCAGGTTGATTATTGATATTAGTATGCATTATTCCATTCACAAACACTAACCAACAACTTGCTCTAAGTATTCTTGATTAAGTGTAACATCCCTCCTCTTAATACTCGAGTAAACTCAAGAATTTACTAGAAGGCAAATAGACTTAGTAAACATGAGAGAGATTTTCTTTTTAAATAACATTTACATAAGCACACGAAATAAAGTACAACTTTCTAGATAATTTCAAACATGAAATCGTACATAATCGTAGCTAGAATCAAAGAGAAGTCCTTACACTTTTCATTTATATTACATACAATGCACTTGGAAAAAAGAATATTTTTACCTCATAAGTTCAACTATCATATGCCATAACACGGAGTTTACTGCATCTAGAATGTTGATATTTATCTTCACAATCCTTAGTGAGTCTTCTGCTATAGAGGGAGAGCATAATCTGAGTGCTTTTCTTCCAACTATGGACTCAAGCAGTCCCCTGCACACTTCCTAACTGGGAGTGGCCCTGCCCTTCACGAAGGGTATAGATATAAGGAACTATCAAGTTTCTCCATCTAAGTCTTTGTGATGTGTCCTACAAAACTCAATCGACCATACAACTCTAGACCCCTTCTAGCTAAGTATGATCATTCTAATTGGTCATGCCATCTAGACACCCACCTCTGACTCGTCTTAGAAACTATCTCATCCTATAGTTTTACTTACTTTATTTGGTAATCTAGACACAAACTTGTCTAAACTAAAAATCCATTCTAGCCAATCAGACTTTGAACTAATCCTTAATCTAGGATATACATGTAATATAAGAATTTAGGTATTTCTAACCTTTTTAAGAGTCCCTTGTTGCATTCTTTTAATTTCTAGGGTTTATGACTTTCTGTCATTTTACTCTCTAGATTCAAATACCAAACATCTTTGATTCATTAAAATGAGTTTCGACATTATCATAGAATCCGTTAAAGTATTAAAAGATTCTTCCTATCCTGTTCTATGGTTTTCTCAACCTTTCACTATCAATCTATATATATATGTACAATGTCATATCCAGCATAAGGGTTATAAATTTCCTATATCCTCCTTGTTTCAATACTAGGGTTTAGCTTCTCTAACCCAATACATGGAAATATCAAACATCCTAGTTTTCCAAAGGTAAAAGCATAAGTGTAGCAAAACATAAGAATAAATACTTCTAGTCTTTCCTAGACCACTTGGCATTGCTTGAGTTCACATTTTAAGTAACATGAATAAACCTAGTATTCAAGGTATACCCTCACCAATATAATATCTAAAATAATACTATCATTTCATATCAATAGCTTTGAACTAAGTCAATATTTAAACCCTAAAAAGGTTTTATTTATAAAAGATAATAATCCGCTTTCAACCCTTTGGTCTACTTCTAACAACTGACTTCCAACATAAGTTTGGTTTTGAACTCATATATATATAACATCCTAGTATATGTATATATGTCACATAAACCTTCATCAATCAAAATAGTTTATCACTTTCTTGTGCAATTGAAATACGAATCTCACATTATGCCCAACCCTCAATTAATCACTCTAGGGATGACCAACCTAGGGTTAACTTTGTCTTTTGTGCACTTAGCAATAAAATAAGTTCTTTAAAGGCTACAAGATCTATATCTTGTATTGCCTAGATTACTCTCTCTCTCTTGAGAAAATATAACATAAGCAATAGTTCTTAATCAACAGGCTATCTAAATTTCCACATCCCTAGCTCGCCTATTCTCCTGGATTAGTTTTACAAAATGACATGCAAAACTCAATTTCATGTAAGGAATTCTATATCCATGATGCAACATTGTCACTTCAATATCATAAGGTTATTATCTTCACTAAAATCTCCATTCAGATAAATAGCACTGATATGCTTCTAAAAGCAAGAATACATTTATTGAACTATCATAGTCTTCAACCTAGATATTCCTTTAAGACTATAATGTCATCATTTAAGAAGACATGAGGAAGGGATAGCAAAGGTCATTTTATTTCTCTTGAAAGAAGCATCTAATGCATTCTTGAAAGAATAGAGTGGAGAAATTTATAAATAGACATCTTCTATTATTATTCACCCTAAAGTGACCTTTTATTAGCTTTCCATCTTATCTCTAACTAAGCTTATTGTTTTTAACCCTTACTTCTAAACAAATTTTCAATAGGTTCCAAAATTTGCAGTAGTAGTATTATATCTGGAAGTTTATTACTGAGTCTTATGCTATCATGACTCAACATTTTCTCGACCTCATGCAAAGATATCTTCTCATATATTATCTTGGCCACATAATAAAAATAACTCATTATTTAACTATGCCAAAATATGATACCATAACCACTATTCATAATAAAGGAGTAAAATGACCTCACCTCTTACTGACCTATAAATTTTATCTAGAGATCGACCTTCTCTTTCAATACCTCACCTTCTCTACCCATCGTTCTACTATCCAAGAGCATATACGATGTTTCACTCCCTTAATTCGATGGTGTAACCCTTCTCCTCCCGCTCAGTCACGATGTAGATCCTCCCAAAATATAGAATAAGTCTAATTTGAGTTAATACACATGTTTCTGAGTGTTTCCTATCATGTCATCATGCCCCCAAGTATCATAATATTCTCCTTTCTTCATACTCATGGCGTTCGCTCCTGAGTTATGTCCATGACAACTATATACTGTTATCTCCGATAACATAACGATATCGAAGCTTATCTAGCAATATGAGAATTTTAAAACTATCAACATTTGCAACTGCCCTCTGCTTTGTTTGTGTTAAACATCATTCATGGTTTCTCCCTTACTGAAAACCCTTCAAACATCCACACCATTTCCCTTAAAAGGCTCCTCTCAAATAGTTAAGGGGTTGGGTAACTCCCCCCAAACCCACCGGTGATTTTTCCCTTTTCCTTTAATGAATCAAACCAACCATTATTCAACCAATTAAAAGTAGTTATCTTCCTCCCCAACGACCCACGCCTCAAGAGCATTAAATACTCCAATAATTTTTTTTTAATCAACTACCCACTTAGCTGCGGGTAACTCAACTAAGGGTTGTTGAAAGATTCACTAATAAGTCATGGTATCATAGGCAAAAACTTTGCCTAAAATTTAGTTGCATTAGCATGTACTGGAAGTGGAGCGATGAGTCTTTAAAGATCACTTCTTTGTTTAATAAAAAACTCCTCCACTACACTAGATACCCCAAACAAAATGGGCCACTTCTTTAATTATCTTAATATGAAATTTCACATAGACCCAAGGGTTAAATTCACAATCATTCCAATCTTAACCTCTGTTAACGATCCTATAAAAGCTCTTACTCGATGGCTTGCAAGCATAAATGGAGTTACCAATCATTAAAGACCACTCTAGAAGGATAAAGCTTCTCTTAGCTCAAGGATATTTACATAATAATAATCTAAAAACATATGTAGTAATCCCAATAGGGTTTACAATGATGTGATGAAAACTTATGCACAAAAAGTGACTAGGTTGAGACATTCTTCCCTTCATGAATAGAAGAAAATCATGTCGGTTCTGATTAGACAAAATCTAGAATTCAACGTCAAAACTACTAATAAGAAACATATTATCAATTATACCAATTATGTTATTTAGGTCACAACATAAACTCGTTTACGACATAAGAAGCAACATGTTTGTCATAAAGTTGTCTTAGTTGCAAAACAACTAATGTTTAACCTTGACGACGTCACTTTCCCCAAATTTATTAGGTTGACGTTAAACAACATGAAAAAAGACTTCTAACGACATTGGCAACTTGTCGAGTCGAGAAATAAACTTAGACCAAAAGGGTTGAGTATCACTTACCCGACTCAACTAGGTTCACCATTTTGCACCAAAACTAGACCTAAGATGGCAACAACATGTTCTTTTCCTTGTATCTATACCCTTCTCTTTGATGATGCTCTCTCTCCCTTTCTCGGAGGGCGAAAACTTGTTCCCTGAATGCAACTTACAAACACCAACTCTAGATTAGTGTATCATTAATCATTTCATAATCCTTATGAAATCATTACACCTTGACGACTTTTAAACACATGTCAAAACATAACTCATGAAAACATTTATTTTTCTAGAAATTTTTACTAAACGTCATATAATTGAATCATGTGTAATCATCTACTAATTACCTCAAAAATAAAAAGTAAAACATAGTTAAAGTTAGGGGTCTAACATATCACCCCCCATAAGAGTCATCATCCTTGATGCTCCAATGCATTTGAAACCTTAATAAGATAAAAAAAAATTGTTTACCCTGCACAAGCATAAGCAATTGAGAAAATATTTGATATAAAATCATGGTAAACTTTCCATGTCATATTTTCCTCTGGATACTGGTCCCACTAGACCTTGCATTTAAGAAGCTCAATCATGACCACTCCTCAGTCATGTACCTGTAAAACATTCTAAGAATATAATTATCATATGTTATATAATTTAAAAAAAATGCATTATACCTCCTGGTAATAGCTGATAACAGAATGATTTTGTAATCAATTGAATTGATAACATCAAGAATTTTGAAGAGTCCTTTATAACTAGGAGCTGGTTTGGAATACATTCCTTTATGAATTTTTTCTTCTCTAGCTGAGAATTGTGTTAGTATACAGTTGGAATTTACTTAGCTTTTCTATCTATTATTTTCTTCCACCAATCTTTTATGATCAGTTTCATTTGTTTATCCATTTCTGACAACATTTATGGACTAATGCTAATCCTATCTTCTAGCTTACCTAGCTTACAGGAGTTCAACATCTTCTTTTGTCCAATGTTTCAAATGGAGTCATCTTGATAGAAGAATTATAGAAGTTGTTATAACAAACTCCATAAAAAGTGGATTCTTTTTCTACGTGTAGCAATCAACTACTTTTAACACAGGTTTACCAAGATAATTTCACCAAAGTAAGGTACCACTATTCATCATGTGAGATACAAAGAGTAACATCAATCTTCACTTTTCTAGGTGAAAAGGTTATTCATCAATTACCAATTTCATTTATTTCATGCATCATTAAAATAAGTTGATAAGTAAATACAAGACAATTGATACCATATTTCACAACAATGGGTTCATTCCTTTCTCCAAGTTCAAAGGAAATCATTATAAGTAGGCTTCTTCAACAAGGGTAGAAATTTGTTCTTCAAGACAACTAGCCATTCAGGGGTAACCACAACTCACAATCACCCACAAAGACCCTTTGGTCTCTAATCTATCAAACACACTCAGACAACCACTTACAAGGGCTCTCACACACCAGTCAATTACCTTTCCTTCATAAACTGCCCCTTTACCCTAGTAGCCTTTCAAAATTGGTGTTTCAGACATAAATTGTGGGGAAAACATGACATTCAAAATGTCCCATTTACAAATATATCTCAAAACTAGGGCAGGTTCCTTTGTACGAAATGAGTCAAAATTTGTCTGTCCTACTTATGGATTAGGCCTAATTAGGTCTCTAGGTATGACATCAATGGACTCATGGCTTCAAGATATCTCAACTCTTGTTCCAACACCTCAAACATGTCATATGGAGTCTCAAACACCTAATCCAATCACAAGGATCATCCTCCAATACTCTTGCAAACAATTTCTTCAATTCACTAGGGTTATAGGACCTGCTACATGAAGATTCAGACCGTAGAAGCAACTCCACACATGCCAAATCACCTCCTCTATCTTTGAAACTTTAGGGAATCAAGTTTCATGCTATTACAAGCCATTCCACCAAGTTTGAGGGCTTTTCACAGGTGGAATGGAGTTATATGCATTTTACACAGTCACTAGTTACCCTACTTAGGGTTTCAACCACTTTATAGAAAAATGGGCACAACTTGCTTGAAACTAAGTGAAATTACATGAAATCAATTCCAAAATGAATTATATTTAGAGTAATTTCATCTCCAAATGGTTTGGAATCAAAACAAGACTGCATAGGGCCGTACAACACAAAAGAAAAGCACATCAAATGTATTAATTGCATAAAACTGAGTTCTTTATTGCTCAAATCTTCAAATCTCCAAAAACCAACCTTTTCCCTTGATGGTACAAGGATTCTTATATATTTTCAATCATGTTCCAATGTTTCATAACCAATATTTCAAATTCCAACGGTTCATCTTCCAATTTGACAACAAAAATGCAAAATTTGTGTTTACAACATTTGTGCAACTTTGACAATTTCTTACATCTAGACCCTGACTCACCCTTAGTGACTCAAAACTGACTCAAAGACATAAGACATGGTCTTAGAAGACCTTATTACATGAAAATAACTCAACCAACACAAAATATCAACTTTTGACCCCCCTTGGGGGCATGAATTGTAGTTCGACAAGATGACTCTATTTTTGACTTTTTCACTGACTTTTGACCAGTTTTTGGATTTTGATATGAATGTTTGATGTGTTTCTGATGGTGATCGATGTTCAATGTTGTGTTGTGTTATGATCATTGTTTTTGTTGTGTTTTTCATCCTATTGTTTGTTTGTTAGTTCAGGCTCAAAGTTTGTTGCCCCCAATGAGTTCAGGATTGTTTCCCCAATCTATGGTGAGACATGACCATGATGCCAGGATATGTACATGGTGCTTTTCAAAGGATGGGAAAATGGATGGTATAAGTGGATGGTGAAAGTGAACAGTCGACATGCTCAAATAGATGGAAAAGCTAACCCATCACAAATAGTGCCTGTTGCCAGGTTTTCACTACTTGTTTTTATTGCACTTTTTTAGATTTTATGATTTTATGATTATTTTTTGAACTTTTGGTCGTTACCAAGATGCCTGTTTTCCAGGTTTTCATCAAGGCAACTATTATTTCAAGATATTTTCTGATGTTTTTGGTATTTTTCAAGACATTTTCCAATGCACTGGATGATTCGAGTGTAGAACTTTTTGAGATGTAGGCTATTGAGGGGCTCATCAAAAAAATCCCCTTTTGGTGTAGACAACTGATATGCTCCTAATCTGAAGGTTGCAACAATGACAAAAAGACCAAACCAGTTTGGTTCAAATTTCCCCTTCTTTTCTCGATCTTGTTGATTTTTGGGATTCTCTTTCAATACCAAATCGCCAACTTGAAATGTTCTAGGCTTGACTCTATGGTTGTAGCTTCTGGATATCCTTTGTTGATATGCCTTTAGGTGATCCACTGCATGTTGGCGGTGTTCATCCAAAATTTCTAATTCTTGCAACCTAGACACCCTGTGATCCTCATCTGAAATGATCCCTTTTAGAGACACCCAGAGTGATGGTATTTCAACCTCAATAGGTAGGATAGCCTCTGATCCATAGACTAGAGCATAGGGTGTAGCTCCTGTCGGGGTTCAGATACTGGTTTTGTAAGCCCACAGGGCAGGGTTCAATTGAATATGCCAGTCTTTTCCAGCATCGTTGATGGTTTTCTTCAGGATCTTCAAGATAGTCTTGTTTGAGGCCTTAGCTTGTCCATTGCCTTGAGGATAATAGGGTGTAGAAAATTGATGCTGGATATGAAATTTCTCACAAAGTTCTTCAACGTCTTGATTTTTTAAAGGTCGTCCATTGTCAGTGATGATGGACTAAGGGATGCCATACTGACAAATGATACAGTTCAGGATGAAATATGATTTTATTTTTTTCTATGATGGTGGTTAGGGGAACCGCTTCAATCTACTCCGTATGATAAACTTGTGTCCATTGGATGAAGATGGGTGTATTTTTCCTAAGAAATCCAATCCCCACTGACAAAATGGCCATGTTGATGTAAAAGGATGAAGTTCCTATGTTGGTGCATGGATGAGATTGCCATGAATCTGGCACTTTTGGCATTTCTTGACAAAATGAAAAGAATCCTTCTCTATAGTCGGCTAGTAATATCCCAAACGAAGGAGTTTCTTAGCTAGAGTTGAACCACTTGAATGAGTACCACAAACACCTTCATGTAATTCTCATAAAGTTGTTTTAGATTCGTCACATTCCAGACATTGGATCTGAGAGTTTCATCGAGACCTCGTCAATAAAGGGCATCTGCAATAAGGGTGTGTCGGGCAGTTTGGTGGATGAAGTTTCATTTTTTATTGCGAGATAGGTCAGTAGGAAGGGTGTTATCTTTTAGGTATGCATAGATGTTCCCGTAGAGGGAAGTGTCAGCCTCAGCTAGGTGGTAGATAACTTGGGACTCAGGGTTGTCATAAGATGGGTTGAACAGTTGTTCCACAATGAACTCGTAACGGGCCCATTTCTTTGGAATCTGCAAGAGAGAGGAAATGGTAGCCATGGCATCAACGACTTTGTTGTCACTTCGAGGAATCTGCTCAAATTTGATTTCTACAAAATATTTTTTGGAGTCATCAACCATTCTTTTGTAAGGCATCAACTTGTCATCCTTTTTTTTATAGTCATCATTTACCTGATTAATGATTAATTGTGAATCCCCGTAGACATGTAGCTCTGTGATCTTCCATTCAACTGCTACTTTGATTCCAATGATCAAGGCTTCATATTAAGTTGTGTTGTTGGTGCAAGGGAATATTAGTCTATAAGACTCAAGAATGGTGTGTCCCTATGGCGAGATAAATAAGATTCTGACTCTTGATCCATGTTGTGTATAAGAACCATCAAAGTACAAGACCCATTGTTTTGTGGATATTGTTAGGACATCAACATCTAGAAACTCAATGTTCATGGGATGATTGTCTTGTAATGGTGCTTCAGCTAACTAATCTGCAATTGTTTGTCCTTTGATTGCCTTCCTATCAACATATTGGATGTCAAATTCACTTAGCATCATGACCCACTTAGCTAGTCTTCCAGTGATATTAGCTTTGCTTAGAAGGTATTTCAATGGATCTATCTTGGTTATTAACTTAATGGTATGGGTGAGCATGTAGTGTCGCAATTGTTGGGTGGCGAACACTACTTCCAGAAAATCCTTTTCAATGAAAGTGTAATTGATCTCATAGCCATTTAAGGTTCTGTTGATGTAATATATTCCCCTTTCTTTTCCTGTTGAATCCTCTTGCGCTAACAAGGCTCCCAATGATATTTCAATTGTCGCTATGTACAATAAAAGTGGCTTTCCTTTTGTTGGTGGTATCAAGATAGGTGGACTCATCAGATATTGTTTCAATTGATTGAAGGCTCCTTGACATTTTTCATCCCATCGAAAAGATACATTCTTGTGGAGCAAGTGGTTGAAAGGATGTGTCTTATCTGCTAGTTGTGCAATAAATCTTCTGATAGATTGAAATCTTCTTTGCAAGGATCTAAGTTGGTTGATGTTTTTAGGAGGCATTTCCATGATAGCTTTGACCTTTGCAAGGTCTACTTGAGTGCCTTTAGCTAACACAATATATCCCAAAATTTTAGCTGATGTTACACCAAATACACACTTCTTGGGATTTAGTCTCACATTGAACCTTTCTAGTCTAGTGAAAATCTTATCTAAGATCTCTAGGTGTCCTTCTCTGGTGTAGGATTTTTCCAACAGATCATCTACATAGTCTTCCATAAAATTGTGTATCATGTCATGAAATATGGTGGTCATGGCTCTCTAATATGTGGCTCCAACATTCTTCAATCTAAATGGCATGACATTCCAGCAAAAAGTGCCCCAAGGACATGTAAAGGCAGTTTTATCTTGATCTTTAGGAGAAATTTTGATTTGATTATATCCCGAGAAACCATCCATGAGGGATAGCATTTCAGGTCCAACAGTCAAGTCTACGATGATGTCAATGTTGGGCAAAGGAAAATAATCTTTGGGGAAAGCTTTATTGAGATCCATAAAATCTGTGCAGATTTTGATGCTTTTGTCTAGTTTGGAAATAGGTACGATATTATAAATCCATTCTGCATAGTCAATAGGGCTCATAAATCCTACATCTAACAATTTCTTCAGTTCGGCTTTGACCAAGAGGGCGATGTGGGGATGCATTTTCCTTAACTTTTACTTGACTAGTTTTATTCCTATTGGTAGTGATAGGTGATGCATGATGAGTTCTGGATCAATCCCTAGCATGTTAGCATAAGACCAAGCAAAGTTGATTTTATTTTTTGTAAAGAATATTATGAAGTTTGGTTTTTCTTGTTTTGTCAAGGATTCTGCTAGATGGAAAATCGTCACTATTTCCTCATTTCCAATATTGATAGATTGGGTGGGTTCAACCAATATTTTAGATCGTTCCTGAAAGTGCTTGGGGAGTGTGTCAAATCTACCATCCTTCAGTACCTCAGAGAGGTTTTCACTGTTGGATATGCTCTTTGTTTTTTCTAGATTTGATACTATCGTTGAATAGTGTTCATCATTAGATCTATTCCCTACTTTGTTACGATGTTCAATGGTGGAACTTGCTTCGAGATTGGCGAGATAGAGGAAGTTAACAATGGCTTCATCTTTTGAAAAGAGAGGAATATCGAATGGCTTAGTTTGTTCCCAATCTATTAGTTCAGGATGTACCAGGGGTAAGTATTTGTTGGATTGGCTAAATTCAGATGCAGTAAGAGTCCCAATGGTGACATTTTCAGACTGTCCAATAGCGAAATTGATGTCTATAATGTAACTCTCCTCTGAATTTTCCATTTTAGTCTGAGTCTGATCATCTTAACTAGAATCATCAATGTGTAGTGATCCTATTTCAAGCAATCTATGACCTGAACTTTGACCCTCCTCACGTATCAGTGTATACTTTTGGACTACATCAATTTCCTTATCATGACAAGTCTCTTCAGATAATGAATCCCACTCATACTCATTTGAATCAGTCTCATGAGCATCACTAGCTCATAGTTGTATAATTCTTTCAACAACTTGTTGTTTGATTTCTTCTCTGGATTCTTCTCTATACCCTAGTCCTACTTTATCTTTGGCTTGCATGGTGACAGGTTGGATTGGTTCTATGATGCTTTCTTTCTTTTTACTGATAGGACCTTTTCCCTTGTATCCCATCTTTTCCATGATTGTCTTCCCTTTCCCATACTGCCATGTCTATGCACTTGAAGTGGATGCTTGTGGTGATTCTTCTTCTTTGTATAGCTAGTTCAAAACCTCCTTGTTGTTTGACTCATCTACTAATGTGCCAACTCTTACAAAGGTTCCATCAAATAGTGTGGCAGGTTGTGATGATTTTTGTCTTGGTGTTGATGGTTGTCCAAAAGGATTTGGAGAAGATGATAGTTGTGACAAGCATAAGGATTGTTGAAATGAATATTCCCCCATACCTTTGTCTTTCAATTAGATCTTGGCAACTTGTTTTGATAAGGATTCAAGTTGACTTTCCTAATTTTGTGAAGTAGGATTTGATGTAATTTCTTTACTTGAGAGATTGGCATCACCGATATCTTTATCCTTTGATTGGTCCTTTCCCTCAACCCACTTGGACAAGGAATTTAGTTGTTTCCCATCATTTGATAAACCCTAAGTTGGAGCTTCCCTATTGTGTGGTACAAAAGTATCTTGGGTTGTCTTGAGGGTGTTACAATGCTGGTGGTTGTTTGAATCAACTACAATAGTGATTTCTTGCCCATTGAATGGGAACTTCAAACATTTGTAATGTGTATGGCACTGCTTGCATGTCATGAATCCAGGGTCTTCCCAAAAGTATGTTGTAGGTTAGCTCTTTGTCTAGTACCTAGAATACTATGTCTCTGGCAACTGGTCCCACTTGAATAGGTAGCACTATTAGCCCTTATGAAGACCTCTCCTCGTCATCATATGCTTTTATTGTGATTTTCCTCCTAGGATCAATAGCATTTTCTGAATAGCCCAGTGCATGGACAAGTTTCAAAGTATAGATATTCAAGCCAGCTCCTCCATCGATTAGGACACGTTTAACACGGTGCTTGTGAATTAAGACCTCAATGTGTACATCAGCATTGTGGGGATGATTGATAGATACATCATCATGTTCAGAAAAGGATAAACAGTGTGGTGCGGTCAAATGTCCCACCATAGTATGGAATTGACAAACCTCTAGATTGTTGGGTATCGTGGTAGCAACTAGAGCTTGTTCCAAGATTTCCTTGTGAGCAGGAGAAATCTTGAGGAGTTATAATATGGATATTTGTGCGGGTATCCTCTACAACTGATCCACTATGTTATATTGAGTTGCAGGGTTAGCAATTGATTTGGATGTGGAAGGGGTAGATCCTTTCAATGCTACCTTGGATTGTCCTCGTGTGATTGCATTGATGGGTGTGTTGTCGTGTTGTTCCCTAATTTTGATAACATTGATTTGATGTGAGGTAGTTTTGACATTATGGTGACAATTTGTAATGATGTTTTGTTCTTGTCCAATGGTGTCATTGCTTGTTGGGTTATCGTTGACAATAGTATCTTATTTGTCATGGGTTGGATCATCAACCACCTCGATATGAAAAATGGTGGTGTCATAGACATATTTTATGTTCTTGCCTTTGTTGTTTGATGAAGAGGACTCTCCCTTCTCATAGTTTGGTAAGGGGTTCTTGAATGCCCCATGATCATTGTTTGTTTGAGGTCCTTCTACAAATATCATCTTGATGTCGATTAGATCTTGTATCAAGTGTTTCAACTGCATACAGTCATTGGTTTTATGTCCCTTGTTGTGGTGAAACTCATAGAAATGGGTCTCGTTCCACCATGGGGGTTTAACTTGTGGTTCCCAATTTCTTGCTCCTGGTAAAGTTATGACCTTAGCCTCAAGAAGTTCTTTTAATGTTGATTCTGGTGATTTCCCAAAAGGTGTGAACTTCCTTTGATTTGAGTATGCCTTATACGATGATGTCCTAGGTCCAACATTACCTTGATTGATGCTTTGGTTGGCATATTGGTTGTTGTCTTGGTTGTGTCCTTGATTGTTTCCTTGGTTGTTACTTTGATTGTTTCCTTGGTTGTTACTTTCATTGTTGCCTTGGTTGTTGGGGATACTATTGTTCTGATTAGTTTTGGTAGCGGTTGTAGTCAAATTGAATACAAGTTTTGCATTAGGAATTTCAACTACACCCTCGTTGTTTCCAATATTCTTGTTTCGTTGCCAAAACTTGGGTTTGTCACCATTCTTGTAATTGTTGGAGGGGCTTGATGAGTTGTTTTCATTGTATATCCTAATGACTCCCCTTTTGACCAGGGAATCCTTGATTTCAATCCTATTCTCAATCAATTTTTCAAAGGTTGGGGACATTGTAATTTCAATCTATAACTCATCTCATCATTAAGGTTGTCAATAAAGATTGTTATATTTTCCTTTTCTAGTACGGGACAAGAGTATCGTGCAAATAACCTTCTCCAATTTTGTAAGAACACAAGGAATGATTCACCCTTCTTTTTTCGGTTACAAATATCTTTCATGGTGATGTCATGTTGGATGTTGTATGAATATTGGGTGATGAACTTGTTAACTAACTCCTCAAAATTGTTAATTGGTGGAGTGAGTTTGGAGAACCATTCAAGACAATGTCCACCTAGGCTTCTTGGGAATAATCTTATCAAATAAGTTTCCTCATAGGAAAGTTTGAGACTCATGGTTCTAAATTCCCTTACATGATCAATCAGATAGGTTTTACCATTGTATTTTTCATACTTTGGGAACTCACAATGTTTGGGAAAGGGTATCATGTGAATGCTTTGATCGAATGGATAAGGACAAATGTCTTCGATCAAGTATCGTTTTGAAGTTCCCTTTTGCATGTCAAACATTTGTTGTTGGAGAGTCATTACTAGATGAGTCAAGGCAACTACTTGTTTAGGATCATGTTCTAGCTTTTTGGGTGGTGCTTTCAATTGATCCACGTCAAAGTCTTTTGGTAATTTAGCACCTTGTTTAGCCAACATAAGGAGGTATTTTTCCCCATTTCGTTTGAAAATATTTTCTAAACACTTGTGAAAATTGGGATCTTGTTCAGCATGTTGAATATCTTCTTCGGTTATTTCTTCCCCATAAGTGTAGTTGAGTCCATGAAAAGGATTTTCTTCTGCTTTCGCCATGGTGTCTTGTGTTTCATTATGTTGAGTTTTGGTGTTTTGAGTCTCTATGATCGGAGTTTCAATGGTTGGGATTTTAATGTTTGAATTTTCAATGATTGGAGTTTCAATGTTTGGCTCTTCAATGTTTTGATTTTCATGTTCTTTTTCCTTGAGCTTTTGTTTTTGTGACCTTGTTTGAATGGGCATACAAATGTTATAGTTTAGACTAAACTTTGATCTAGGTTTTGGAAAAGTACCAAGGGTTACAACTAAGCCAAATAGAATGACAAATTCTAATGAGACTAGGTTGAATTTTGACTATGTAGCTTCGTTTCGTGATGAGAGGATGATAAATCCTGATGATGAAACTAGGCCTAATAATCAAAGGTGTGATAAATTTGATGATGTTGGTACTTTGTGATGTTTAGATCTAGGTTTAGGTTGGAACATTCCACTTGTGTAGGTCTATTTCGACACGTTTAGACTTCTAAGGTATCTAAGGAACAATCTTGTACTTGGAGTTTTGATTCAAGATGTGTAATTAAGGTACTCAAAATATTGGAAAAGTCTTAGATTTTGACAATAGTACATGATGGATAACTCTAGATTGTTCTTACAAGCTTTCTTGTAAAAATTGAAGGCTAACCTTTCTCTAAATTTGTAGAGCATAGATAAACATTTTTTATGTTGTTTTGGACTAAGAGGTTTGATCTTTGGTTTTCTAATCTTGATCTTTCATGAAATCATCGTGTAAACCCCATATTTTGACCCTATTTTTCCTAAGGGTTGAATACTGCTGAAAGGATTGATTTTTTGAAGATGGATGAACCTAAGTTACTATTTCAGGGCTACAAGAGGCGCCAAAACAAAGACAAGATGCGCCAAAACTCTAAAAATGGCCCGAAATGACTCTAAAACAGCTAAATTACCCCCCAAAGGTCTGTTTTCTCGGATTTTCCAATTGTAGACTTGTTTACCTCAATGAATGTAGTTCTAAATCAATGTTTTCACTTTTGACATGTGATGTTTTGGTGATGTTTTGTTTGAGTTTCGTTTTGAAGACACATCAAGCAAAATGTACACTCCTAAGGCTGTGTAAGACTGCATTCTTTTAGATTCCACTCAGGTTTTACCACAACCGCACTATCTTTAGTGGATGAGTTCAAAAGGTTGGATGCACAAGCTCCCCCTTACAATGCACTCTCTTCTTAGGCCAACCAACACTCCATTCCCCATGAAACTCCCATGGCGAACTGATCATCTCTACTAAAAAATATGAGAATGTGGATGCCTTGGCAACGACCGTTGCTGCACCAAAGAATAGATAAAGGATTTGGCCAAACTACAACGATGGTTTTAATGTAGGCATTCTGTTCATGGGGGATAATCCATGCGGTGAGAGTCCCTTTCGATCCATCTCATCAGAATCATCCTCATGATACTAGCCTTTGTTCTGGTATCCACATTTATATCTCGGTTGGAAGTCACTTGGCTTTAGCGTGTTACTGGTTGGGTCGTTCCCTTGGGTGAGTACTTTTTCCCCAAGGCGGGCCCTCTAGGATAAACAAAGGCAATCAAGCATACCTGTAGTTCAATCAATCTTTATTTCACATGAATAAAGATGAGAACACATGCTATATGCTCCACTTACACTCGCACATAAACAAGAATGGGTATGGCTTTTTGATCACCCAGTTAAGGGGAGAGCATATGCCTACCATTCATCACATACAAAAGACATGGTGTTCATTTGCTTTTAATTAATCTATGTTCCTAACTTAACCAAAAGGAAACATGATGTTCATTAACCTTTTACTTAAGCTACACTCCTATCTTAATCAAAAGGAAACAAGTGAATAACGTCCAACCCCTACAATATGTTAGTAGTTTATGTTTTGAGTCTTCGACAACAAATCTGGGAAAACCTGCAAAGTACAACACAGAATGTGAGTTTTCTGATTTGGTGAAAAACTGCAAGAGGTGCAAAAACAGAGATAGAAATTTCAAAACAGAGTCAAGAGAAGCCAAAACTCCCTAAAACAATTTGTAAAAGGTGCCAAAACAAGTGCAAGAGGCGCCAAAACAGAGACAAGATGTGCCAAAACTTTAAAAATAGCCCAGAATGGTCCTAGAACAGGTGAAAATGGTCTCGAAACAACTTGCAAGAGGTACCAAAACTCAAGCAAGATGCGCCAAAACTCTAAAAATAGCCTAGAATGGTCTCGGAACAAGTGAAAGTGGTCCCCGAACAACTTGCAAGAGGTGCCAAAACTCAAGCAAGATGCGCCAAAACTCTAAAAATAGCCCAAAATGGTCCCAGAAAAGGTGAACGTGGTCCTGAAACAACTTGCAAGAGGTGCAAAAATAGGTGCAAGAGGCGCCAAAACAAAGACAAGATGCGCCAAAACTCCTGAAATAGCCCAAAATTGCCTCAAAACAGGTGCAAAAGGATCTCAATTCTCAAATTTGAACCTGCAATCATGAAATTTGCAAAAAGGTTAGAAACAAGTGACGCAAAGGCCCCATGGTGGGCGCCATTTTGTGCGTGTGTCGAATGTGGAGTGAATTTAATGTCAACATAAACCTTAATGAAATAGTTTACATTCAAAGTTTGAAGCAAGTAAAACTACTCTATTTCATAATACAACCAAACCTTTCAAATACGTATCATTGTCCTCTATTTCTAGGGATTTATTAAACCATTTGGCCCTTAGATTTCTATGGGCACAATGGTTGTTAAAATGACAACCTAGAAAATGAGATTTGATGTTTAATATGCAAGCTAAGATGATGGCTATGTGCAAATCTGTGCGGGAAGGATTAATGGTATGCTTCTAAATGAAAAAAATGATGAAAAGGATGATGAATACGATCATAAATGAAGGATGATGTTGATGATAAATGAACAAGTGGAGATGAGTGAGATGATGTGAAACTAAAATGAACTATTCATGACTATGCATATGATTAAATGCAACAAAAAAGCAAACTAATCTAAAATGCAACTATGATGTAATGGAGATGTAAAATGCAACTATGATGTAATATGCTAATCTAAGATGAGAATGCAACATAAAACATGATATAAAATCTAGTTATAAGACTCCAAGAATGCTCCAAGATCCTAAGAGAAACCTGCATTGTAACTTTACTTCAAATGTGGATGATAAATGCAAAGGCAAGGGGGTGTATTTATAGGGTTTCTCAAGCATGTTGTGAGGTGGAACCTATCAATGGTCTAGATTCGGAGAAAGAATAGATGGTGGAGATGGAGAGAATCATGATGTTGTCCCCTTGACCAAAGACAGCATGCCATGTGTGTGGAGGAATCTCTTGACCAATGGGCAACATGCCATTTGGATGGGAGACCCAAGTGTGTGAAACAAAGACCCATGTGCTCCAAATTTGTTGGAAGTGTGGGAGAATAAAGCCATGTGTTTTTTTTTCCAATTGGTGGAAGTGTGTGAGGATAATTCTAATTAATAATTAGGCTTATTTATTTTCATGTGACCTTTGTGAGGTGGCACAAGAAAAAGTAGTAGACATGTGCTCTAATTCTTAACAAGATTAAGGAATATTAATTAAATAAAAACATTTAGGATGCTTTGTTTATTTAATTATTTAGAAGAATATGATTTTGGAGAATTAAATAGAAGAGTGAACAATATAAATAACGTGAGACTTTATTTATATGTAGTTGAAACATTAATCAAATAGGTTGTATTTAATTAATTGAATATGATGACCGTTTTTAGGTGTATGCACTAATCATCTTTACCTAGTCTCAATCAACCAATCCCATCATCTAGGCCTAATCATCTTCACCTAGTCCTAATCAACCAATATCATCATCTAGTCTAAGCCCCTTCACCTAAATTCCATCACTTTTAATTAAATAATCAAATTATTTAATTAATCACCTTTTTCCACCTCACAATAAATAAATAAATAAATAAATTTATATTCCACCTATTATCCATCTCACACATGTGGCTAAAATAATTAAATAATGTTATTATTTAATTAGGCCTATATTCTCTCAACACATTCCAAGAATAAAGGGCACGTAAGAACACTTGTCCTTATGGTCCCATTATTCTCTCAACACACGACAAGAATAAAGTGAACCTAAGAACACTTGTCCTTGTGGTCCCCTTATTCTCTCAACTCAACCCAAAATTATAGCCCTAATGGATGCACATGTCTCTTATTTTCCTCATAGCCACAAGTACTTACTAAACTTAGTAAGTTCATCCTAGTCATTCATAGTCTAACCATCTCCATCTCCACCCTTCATCCTCTCCTTGATACTATATAATTCCTCTCAACCATTCACTACCATTTATCTCATAATCAAATCTTGACCATCCATTCCCCCTTCCAAAATTCTATAAATTTAAGCATCCTTTCATCTGAACCAATCAATCATCACTTATGCTAGGTATATGTTATCAAAATGATAATATTCAAAAAAGTAGAGAAAATCAAATCATAATGGATGTTATGGCAGCATTTCAAGTTGATTTTGATGTTATTGTCTTATTTTGATATTTTTTATGAGCTTTATCTAGAGGTTTTGCTTGTTTTGAAATAAGAACTTGCATGAATTTTTTTTGTTGAGTTTCAAATATTAGTATTACAATACCAATAACTAAGTTCTTCACACATTAGGTAGAGTCCATTATCATTAATCATTTTATACATCTCCAATATGGGCGCCTAAGGTTGTCATGTGTCATTTCCATAGTCGTTGCATGCATGTAAACTATAACATAGAACATGCATAGGTCTCAATTGTCCACAAAAGCATCTTGCCAATCATACACTGACATGCATGAACATGCAACCAATATGCACTCACATGTAACCACATGCAAGATAAAAATCACCATAAATCATGCAACAATAAAGTTATGCATCCACCATGAGAAAATCAAGTCAACTACCAATTTAGAACTCATCCACAACTCCTAGTCACTCTGAGTGACAGGTCAATCTTCACAAAGCAACTTTCCCTTTCAAGCTTTAGTCAACAAGTCAAATTGATGCCACATGGCATCATGGTGCACCTTTGAGAAGATTTTACAAACTTCTCATCCCAAGTGAGTCCTAAGTGACAAATGACACTCTCCCATGACATCGGTTGACTATTCAACATACCCCCTACAAAACAGGAAACTTCCAAGTAGGTCCCACTTCCTAAAAAATGGGAACTACTTAAATTTTTCATTTCTCGAAATAGAAAATACTCTTATAAAATAGGAACTCCTAAAAAATAGAACATAAGATTGAGACACCAATTCCCAACAAAAAAATGTGTACCTTACATTTTTTCCCCTTTATTGTAGACTCTCTAACATGTTTGTCCTTGAGTAATTATTAGTGTATAAATGGTTGTTGTAGCATAAAATTTGGCAAACAACATGATTCTTGCTTGAATTTATCTACACATATCCTCATGAATTGATTTCAACCTTTAGTTCATCCATTCCTTTAGGTCAAACTCATAGTTGTAAAACTAAACCAATTAAATTTAGTAGGTGTGGAAATGATCCTTAAACCTTCAAAATTCAAATTTAGGCCCTTATTAACCCCCTCCAACTAGTCGTTATAAGTCAACTAAAGCATGATTTTTTTTAACTTGAATGCTAGGATGTTGTATTTAAGAATAAACCACAATTCATTGTTGAATCATTAAGATGGCATCTAAGAGATCTCATTCCTACTTTTCACTACCATTTAAGCAGCATTCACAAAGCATCTTCATTGTATTATTTACCTACATCAAAATTTAGGTATCATTGATTTTTGTCTGTTTCCCTCAATATTTGTTATGTATTATTGACTCTATATTATGGGTTTCATCAAGGGAGAATCACCTAGCTTAATAAGCTCCTCTGCCATGTTTTTAGATACCATCCCTTTCAAACACATGTTTAAGACACTAAAGCAAGTAAAATTATAAATAATATATCAATGTAATTTAAATCCATCCACACTAGTTCAAATCCATGAGAAGGTTGAGATCCACACTTATATAGGGATTAGTTCCACTCAATTTGACAATCATGAAAGTGAACTAAAATATCCAATATAAAATTCAAAAATATTTATTTGACAATGCATAAAACTTTTATAATAAATCAATTAATTTATAATACTTAACACAACATGATATTTATCAAATTTTAAACTAAATTCTATCATTTAATTTAATCTAATTTCACACATTCATTTTACTTTAATTTTCAATCCCCACTTATTAATAAATTTAAAATTTATACTTGTATTACATTGCCTTATTTTTCACAAATAAAAGAGTTAGTGTCTAATATTGGCTAATGCTCAAATATTAGCTTGGAAAATCCCACTTTACAAGCTAGCTTTTGAGGATAGATTGAAATATATGATGGTTCAACCAGTCAAATGTCCTTTTGTCAGTGTAATGAAAGCATAAAACATTTTTTTTTTGGATTATTATTTTGCTAAAAAAATGGAATGTTGTTTTCAATCAATTTCCTACTATGTGTAGTGACTACAAGAAAAACTAGAAGCATCTCATTTTTCAATTAGGCTCACTCCAAAAAGTTTCACAAATCCACTTTTGGTCAATTAAGTATTTAAAATTAATATTTAGAATTTGGGTTATCAAAGATAATTATATTTGTTTTTGATAAAGGGAAAAACAGATTTTGAAGGGATCCGGAACCCTAATACAAAAAGAGCAAGGCTACAGAAAAAGACAGCAAGCAGCCAACAAAAAAGATCAGCTCCACACCAAGACCAATCAAGATTTACAATTTACACTTTTCTTGTGGGAGCGGAGAACCATGTCGAAAGAAGGCTTAGAGGATTTAACTTTTTTTCCTTTAACTGTGATCCAACCTTCTTCCACTTGCGCCGCTTTACCATGCCAATCCAGCTCATGATTTTCAAGAGAATGAAAGCCAACAGCAAGTGAAATAGGAGATTCAACTTGATTCCTTGGCGCAGAAAAAGACTTCCCAGAAGATCCGCTAGAGAGGGAGTCTGAAACACAACCACCAGAAGTGGCAGACTTAGACTCAATAGGAGAAGCCCTAGCATCTCCACCAGATGAAACGATAGGAGTGGGTGTTCCAAGACCCAGTGATTTGGAAGCAACCACTTCAGAAAAACTCATATTCTGATCAGCTTTCTTCTCAATCGTATAATGTTGTTGAGAGGCTCCTTTCCACCAAGTAGTTGTCTTAGTTTTTTTCTCTAATCCGCAGTGCGCAGTCGCATGTCCAATATTAAAGCATCGTCTACATCAGAAGGGAATCCCTTCATAATCCAAAGATTGGACCCAAGAGCCTTTAGAAGATTTAAGGACTTCAGCAGGCAGCTCTTTTGAAACATTTATTTCAACCAGAATGTGAGCATAGGTGGAATGAAGAATGTCAGAAGATTCATCATCCACCATCAAAAAATCACCAAGGGCATCACCCACTTCCTCCAGAAGAGAGTCATGCCAAAGGTGAAGGGGTAGATTGGACAATCTAACCCAAATCGGGAATTTATTAAAAGTTTCAAAAACAGGATTGAAGTCAGAATGCCAAGGTTTGATCATCAACATAAATTTATCTTCCCAGCTAAAATAATTTTCACACAAGATTACTTTTTTGTCCTGAGCATTGTCAAATTTAGCAGCAAAAAATCCCTTAGCCAAGGGATAAATGTTAACTTTACCCGAAATTAGAGGCTCCCATTCGCTAGATATCCAGAAATGCAACTGGGGGAGGTTAGGCCAAAAACCTTTGAACCGACAGATCACGCCACAGAGGGGAAGATCAGCATCAACCTCCTCAATATCTTCAACTGTTTCATCTTTCAGCTTTACTGAAATAGCACTCCTGACAGGGATAAATCTACCATAATGCCCAAGCTTAGGTCCCACAAAATTCATGGCTTTAGCCTTAGGCCCAAACCCCATGAGTTTCCTTCCATCAGGCACTGAAGAAACGGGGCCAACACCTCCCTGACCACCGCCATTTGATTTGCTGCCTCCCTGGACAACGACACCACCAAAATGGTCTGTTGCGGATAGGACAACAATCTCATTCGCAACTAGAGAAGAGTCGTCGCCCTAACCTCCACCTACGCCATTACCCACGCCATCAGCCTACAAGTTGTCTGCGCGTGCCTTAGGGTTTCCCTTCGCACGCTCTGCCATTTCATATAAAATTATTTAGTTTGTTATAAGATAATTATATTTGTTACAGATATATAAAAAAAAGAATTTAAATATATAAATCAAATTATGTATAATTGTATTTCTTATATATCATTACATAATTAGTTAGTATAAATATCTTAGATAAATCTATCTACAAAATGTCTTCTTCTTCTTTTTTAATTTAAGTGGGGGTTTGAATCTTAGGGGCGATCACACTTTAACAAACATACTATGTCATGGAGGACTATTCGAAGAGGTGTTATTATTTATTTAAAGGTTATTTTATTTATTTATTGAAGAGTTATTTTATAACTATTAATGTCAAGAGACATTCTACAATGCCAATAAGAGGTGGAATGCAATGGCTAAACATGTTGATAAAACTCTTTACTTTTTACCTTAAATTTGACAACCATTTGCATGTCAAAATATTAATATTTAATCATAAAGATAATATTTCCAAAAATAAATAGTATGTAAACAAATATATTTATTTATTTATCTATTTATTAAATAAAATTATAACAATTATTAATTTTTGACTTTACAAGTAATAATATATATATATATATATATATATATATATATCAAACCTCTTATTATACAATTATAAAACCTAATAAATTTTGTTATCTATTTTTTTGAATATTGTACTATTATATTTTATTTTAATTAAACGTTAAATAGACTTATTCATTAGGGGATCACTTGTTGGTGCAATAGTGAGATGGTTGCCCGTTTATGGTGCAACCAAGGTTCAAATCCCTGCCTGGCCTATTAGCGGTGTTTATATTGCTACTAGTCCCACATTGTGCTCGAAGGATATTGTGGTGGCTAATCTTGGAGGACATACAGGTAATCTTGGCAAACGTGGTGACTAATTGTGTTTGTCCCTATAGGTGTGTGCTACTCATGGATCTAGTTTCCTAATGGTATGTGCTGCTTGTGGACTACTATCGATTCATGCATGGCAGTTCTATATCGGACCCTCACGAGTCTCTCATGCCTGGAGGTTTTGTGCGGTTGGTCTTGGAGTGATAAGGTTAAGACAACACAAAGGTGTAAGGGTGTTGCTTGCCATTCATATCTGAGGATGAGGCCCCTCAACAATGTGGTCTCACTAGTTCATAGCTCCAATCAAAAGCGTCTTTGCAGCCTTGGTTGTGTGTTCTCTAGTTCATAGCTCGAGTCAAAAGCTCTCAACCTCAACTAAGAATTACCAATCAAAAAAAAAAAGACTTATTCATTAAAAAAAAATCTTTTATTCTATGATTTAAACTTATCTAAAATAAATAAAAAAATTGGTGGAAAAAGGGGACCTCATTTCAATGTCTTTAAAGGGACCAAAAAGTTTGCCTTCTTATCATTGAAAAAGGGAGGTCCCAACTTCTAACTTATAAAATATTTAGGTGCACTAACCCACCAACTTCTGCTTGTGTCTCATCTTCATTACTTTTTATTAAAAACATTTGTCTTGTGAAGATAGATTTGGTCAAAAAAATAAAATTTAAATAGACGAGTTGATAGTCCACCAAAACCTAACTTTAAGAGGTAACTATTTTCATTTTTATTTTATTACCGAAAGAAATCGAGGGTGTAGTCCGATGACCTAAATCTTAGCTCTTGATGAGACGAGCCCTCCCTTTAACCTATCAAACAATTTACAACACAACGAACCCTCATCCACACATCGCGAGCAAATAAAAAATCAAACTCAAATCCTAAACTACCAAAAATAACAGCCATGACCCCAATGACCAAAAAATAACAAAATAATCACAAAACAAACTCCCTATACCCTGTAGACTATACATGTTACTCCTAACATATACAAGAGGCTAGGTCGATTAGCTTAGAGAGAGTTGGTAGGTTGGGCCATAGAATTCAACCATGTTTTTTCACATGGCACCGACTTCTCTAATTTCCTAAATTTTAATAATAACAAATTAGTAACTTCGAGAATCTAAATCATTTAACCTATTTCTACGAGACCTGCCAAACCCTAGTTTCTTTCATTCTGGATTCTGCTACAACAGATCGTCCAAAGAGCTTATCAAGGGCACAGATAATGGATACTAGAGCCCACCAAACCCTAAAACCTAGGGTTGCCGATATGAAGAGAAAAGCACGAAAACGTGGAAGCATTGGAGGCGTTAAATCCAGATGGAGCTGTCGTCTTCACAGTCACAGGTTGAGATGGTAAACCCTATTCATCAGAATCTTTCCAGATCAGCCACAGTCATCCAGTCCAGATCAGCCGCAATCATCTAGCCCAGTATGCATTGACTAGGGCGTCCAAAAACCTTACTGTAAACCATGAATAGGGCTTAAATTTGATGGCCGTATATCAATATTTGAAGCTAACCACAGTCATGTAGTCCAGATCAGCCACAGTCATCTAGACCAGTATGCATTGACTAGGGCGTCCAAAAACCTTACTATAAACATGAACAGGGCTTAAATTTGATGGCTGTATATCAGTATTTGAAGATTTTAGCTGTAAAATACAATAAAAAAAATATTTAACCGTATGCTAATACATGCACTTTATTTTAGAAACTGTAAAAAAAATAGTTAATATGAAAATTTGACCGTATTATATATATATATATATATATATATGAAATTTCTTCTATGCTTTAATAATAGAATAGAAACTTGTTTTTAGAAAAATGCAAACTTTTATTGTTGAAAAAACAAATCTCAAATTTTTAGATTTTTTTAAAGATTCTAAATATTTTTGAGTTTCTTTTATTCTAAATACTTTTTGAGTTTCTTTAATAGAATTTTTTAAAGAAAAGGGAAAGATATTTTTGCACACTTACAGTTACACTATATATACTTTTATTTTTTATTTTTTTAATAGAAACTTCTTCTATGTTTTAATAAAAAAATAGAAACTTCTTTTTTTTTTAATGCAAACTTCTATTGTTGAAAAAGAAAATCTCAAATTTTTAGATTTTTGTAAAGATTTTAAATATTTTTGAGTTTCTTTAATAGATTTTTTTATAAAAACAACAATATTCTCCTTCAAACCATTTTTTGTTTTACCAATGCAATATATTTCATTTTTCTTTTATTAATCTGGTTGTAGAGTTTAATCTTCATTATCTAGACTCCAAAGTTGCAGAGAAGAAGCAAAAAGTCAGAAAAGGGAAAAAAAAATTGCACACTTACAACTTGCAACAAGAAAGAAAGAAGATTTGCAAAAAGTAAAGAAATTTTGCTGCACAGTTACAACTTACAACAAAAAAGAAAACAATTTTGCTGCATAGAAGAGTAAGATGATTTTCATTTTATTTCTTTTGTTCTTTTTAAAAAAAAAATATTCCATGAATTTTTTTCTTTTTTTTTTGTTCTGATGCAACCACTACAACCCATGTTCTCTATATGGTTGTTAGTTTATACTAAATTATTTTTTTTATGATTCATTTTTTTATCAATTTAGATGAATTTGAACAAAATATCTAAATCTTTCTTATTTTTAAAATATGTAGGGATTACAATTTAAAAATGTCTCAGAGAAAAAAAATTAGCCTTCTATCAAGCAATTTTTTCCATGGTCAAGTACATCTGAAGTTGTAGCCAAACAAAGAAGAATTTAAAATATTTTAAAAGTCTTTTTTTTGTTCACATTTGTAATGGTGATGTATCCCATATGAGGCAGAACACACCAATGCATTATGATTTGTTAGTTTGATTTTAATGTCAGTATGTTACAAGTTCTATGCTAATAATATCATAAATCAAATTTATAACAAACTTTGAGATTTTTTAAATTTGAGATGAATGGAAAACAGGTGAAAATTTGTCATCTTTTTCAACCTATTCCAAGAGATGGTCACCTAGGTATTGACAATGCTTCTATGGCAGAGAGGAGGCATGTGGCTTATGCTAAAAATATTCTTGTTCCTCGCCTATTAGTGTCTTATTATATAAAATTTGACTTGCAGAAGAAAAAAAATAATTGTCATGCAAAAGGCAATAATGAAGACTAAACCGTAGAAAAAAAAAATCATGATGGGCAAGGTGGACCGTCAAATTTAAGCCCTGACCATGAAGAAAGCCCAAATGCCTGAAACCCTATATCTTCGGCAACCGAGAACAATAATACTAAAGGTAAAGTGTTGTCTTTCAAGCTTTCAGATGAAATTAATGAAGCAATTTTTGATTGCAAAGCAAGAATGGTCATCCTTTTCTTTCTTAAAGGTGTACCCTTCGAACAGGATTTCTTTAAATGGCCCTATAATAACTGGGAATAAAAGGGACAGAATATAGAGGCCTTTAGGGCTACGGGAAGGAATATGTTTCATACACCTTTTTTTTAAACCCAAATTATGTTGGTAATGCCTAATATAGAAGAGGACCTAGTAGTTGTGCACTCAAACTTTGCGTTTCTCAAAATCCTACGTGGAAATTTCAAATCACTCCAAATTTTTTACAACAGCTTACTTGGCAAGTCCATTGCTTATAACTTTTGTTTGAGGACCACATAATCAAATATGATGCCACATCAGCATGTTTTTTGTCAAGGTTTCCAAAAAGGCCCAAAACAAACGTGCTACCAATACTTGTGCATTCACATCATGGGTAGTTGAGTGATGATGTGGCATCACATGATTGGTTGCTTTTTAGATCAAAGAAATACATTTTGTTTAAGTTAGAGTAGTCATGCCACAACTATTAGGCATTATATAAACAACTACTATCACAACTATTGGACATTATATAAACAACTACTATCTCAACTATTGAAACATGCTCAACTATTGGGTCCTCTCCCCTAATGCAGTTCAATCCCTCTTTCATGGTGTAATGCTTCTCCACTCTTCAATTTCTGGCTGACCCACGATGAGGCTAAATATATAGTGTCTTTCGGAGTGGAGTGTATTTTTGTTGGAGGATGAATATATTTTGTGATGTATGTTGTAACAGTGTCATTGATTTCGGATTTAATAGAAACAGAGTTATCTCCTGCTCTCATGTGGATGTAGTCTTTTGGTGAATCATGTTAAAATATTTGGATCTTCTTTCTTGCATCTGTTCTTTGTGTGTTTTTGTTCGATCTAATTATTTGCTTTTAGTCTTTGTCTATATTCTTCACTCAACAATTGGTATTGAAGTTTTGGTGAAGAAGCTCAGCGAGGAAGCTCAATGGTGAAAATGGTTGGAAATCGGTGAAGAATTTCCAAAAACATGGATGAAGCAAATAAGTGGAAAATTAAAAAGTTTTCAAGGCAGAATTTTAGGTTGTGGAAGGTTCAAATGGAATCATTGCTGATTAAGCAGGATCTTTCATTTGCATTGCTTGGAAAAACCAAGGGAAATGGTTCGATGCCAAACGAAGATTGGGAGAGAATGGATATGAAAGCAAGGGCCACTATTTTTCTCTCGTTGTCGAGCAATGTACTCTTCAATGTTTCAGCTGAAAAGAGATCTAAAGAATTATGGGACAAACTTTCAGACATGTACGAGATGGCATCAGCATCAAATAAGGTATTCATCGTGAAAAAGTTACACCATTTAAAAATGAGAGAAGGTGGGATCATGTCAAATCACCTCAATGAATTCAATACCTTGGTCACTCAATTGATTTTAGTGGGTATCAATTTAGATGATGAAATTAAAGCAATATTGTTATTATGTTCTCTACCTAACTACTAGCAAGGAGTAGTGATGGAAGTTAGCACTTATGTGGTTGCTAAGAGTAAACTCAAATTTGATGATGTTGCAACTACTCTTCTCAGTGAAGACATGAGGAGAAAAAATAAAGAACCCTCATTCGGTGATGCCTTGACTGTTGTAAGTACTGGCAATAGAGGAAGGGGTCAAGAGAGGCAGAAATAATAACAAAAGAAGGTCTAAATCTGCTAGAAGATCAAAGTCCGAGGCAGAAATGGAGAATGTTGGTTTTGTGGCAAACCGGGTCACACAAAAAAGAACTGTTGGAACTACAAAAAGGCACAAGAGAAGGTGAGCAATAACGAAGCCAACACAACATATGACAAAGATGAAGGTGTTTTGGTTTTGTCGACGAGTGACACTATTGCAGATTTGTAGGTGCTTGATTTTGGTGCCTCTTTTCATGCTACTCCATGTCGGGGTGCTTTCACACTACTCCATGTCGGGGTGCTTTCAAAAATTATCAAGAAGATATGTTCGGAAAAAAATTCTTGGTGATAATAAAGAATGTGAAATCGTAGGAAAAAGTGATGTGATATTGTCGTTGAAAAATGGAAATAAATGGATCTTGAAAGATGTGAGACATGTTCTCACACTGAAACGGAATATCATATCTGTAAGTCAGCTTTATGCTCAAGGGTGTGATGTCAAATTTTCTTTAGATACTTGGAAAGTAACCAAAGGTGCATTAGCACTTGCAAAAGGCTGCAAATTGGGTAGTATTTATGCGTTAGAATGTCATGGTGAAGTGGGAGTTGCAATGGCAGTTGTGGACAGTGGCTCAAACCTTTGGCATAAGAGGCTTGGACATATGAGCCAAAAGGGCCTTGAAATTATGTTAAGGAGGGATCAACTTCCAAGTTTGAAGTCTGTTGATTTGGAGTTTTGTGAGCATTGTCTCCATGGAAAACAAAGGCGAATCAGCTTTCTGAAGACCGGTCATGATAAGAAAACATCACCCTTGGAGCTTGTGCATTCTGACATTTTTGGACCTACACATGTAACATCTTTTGGAGGTGCAAATTATTTTGTCTCTTTTATTGATGATTGTACTCGTAAAGTGTGGGTATACATGATGAATAGAAAATCATAACTTTTTTCAAAATTCAAAAAAAATCAAAGCCATGGTTGAGAATCAAAGTGGACATAAAATAAAATGCTTAAAAACCGATAATGGGGGAGAATTTTGTTCTGAGGAGTTTAATGGTTTTTGTGCAGATCAGGGCATTAGATGAATCAAAGTAGTCACATTCACTCCTCAAGAAAATGACACAACCGAGAGGATGAATAGAACCATTATTGATAGGGCTTGATGCATGTTGTCCAATGCAGGCCTAAGCAAGGAGTTTTGGGTAGAGGTGGTTAACACAACTGTATATCTCATCTACAGAAGCCCCTCATCCAGATTGGATGTTGATATCCCTAAAGAAATTTGGTTGCGCAAACGGATTTCATTTTATCGTCTACGAGTTTTTGGCTGTGAAGCCTTCGCCCATGTCCCCAAGGAAAAGCGCACAAAGTTGGATTCTAAGACCTAGCACTGCATATTTGTCGGCTACGGTGAAGAGTAGTATGGTTTTCACTTGTGGGATCCTATCGCCAAGCATCTCAGGATGTTGTGTTCAATAAAAATGTTTTCCCAACTTTGCAAAATTAGGGGACTTCTTCAAATGAATTTATAACAATCGATATGTTTGACAATGGCACATATTTGGAAAAGCCACAAGGAGCAATCTCTTAGTCTACACAAGTCGCTTCCCAGCATCTAATAATTTCAACGCAACCCTCACACAGTCATACATTGCCTTCAACAGTTCCTTTCCCATCTTCTATTGTTTGTACACAACCCTTCAATATTTCTACACTTCCTTAACTCCTGCACAACCTACAATTGGTTTGTAGACTCTAAATGCTTCTATGTAGCCTTTACAAACTCCAATGTTGCCTCTTGGAGACCATACGTAGCCTCAAGACATTTCATCACAGTTTTTTGAAACTAATAGGCAGTCTTTACAAAGTCATGTCTTTGCTCAGACCTCCATGCAATTTGAAATGGGACGCACAACTTCAATATAACCTTCCACTATTTATTCACTGCCACCTATAATTGACTCAGTCTACTAGTGTTGGTACACAACCTAGTGAACATATTTTTCCCCATTCTCAAATAGGCAATCAACAATTAATTAAAGGTCCCACACAGACCCTTATGCAGCCCATTACACATTCACCAGACTCTAATATCCAAAGATAGGGTATGCTAAGTGTTGGCGTAAAATCTAACACCTCTGGAGTGTAGGTTTGTACGGACAGCTATGTACACTACGCAATGAGTGCTCTTCAAAATAGGAGGGGAAGCTCCCTCGTTGTGCTGGAATGCATGAAAAAGAAAATTAATCTAAGTCCTATCTTTTTGTTCTTAGCTGGAAGAGGCACAAGGTTAAGAAAACCAAGAACGTTGCAGCTAAGGATTTTTTGGTTTCGTAGATCATTAACTACAACTAAGCTATCTACTTTAAATCTATCCAATTTCCTCAAGAAAATAGAGCATGAGGAAATGGAGCAGGGTTTTGACTATCAGACGATAAACGAGTTTAGATTCTCTACTTGAAGGCAAGGTGCATCTATTAGCTCAATCTAGACAAGTTTATTGGGCACAAAACAATTTAAGAATTTACCATGACAATCTTATGAAACCCTATGTGGCATAACACTTGATCAAAATAGTAAAGACTTCACAAAACAGATTTATCATCACAATCTCACGAAACCCTATGTGGCATAACCCTTGATTATAATGATAAAAGATTCACAAAAAGATTTATCACCCGTAATTTCTCGAAACCCTATGTGGCATAACGATTGATCACAATGGTAAAGATGTTCAAAACAGATTTATCTAAACTATGGAAAGAATCCACCATTACAATCTCTTGAAACCCTATGTGGCATAACAATTAATCTTAATAGCGAAGACACATGAACAAATACCAAAAGAGCAATATTGAGGGCAAGGTAGCGCAGCATATATTTCTCTCTCAAGCAAAGTTAATTACAAATGAGCAAAAGCTCTTATTTATATACATCAAGGTGTAGGGAACCCTAAAATCACCTTGAGTCATCTACAGATTCTTGCAATGCATGCAAGATTTGTTGCCAAACCCTAATGAAGTAAACTATACAGTTAACTGGAAAACTACCATCAGTTAACCGAAACATCTAATCTAAAAATGGACAATTGTGCGAGCATGCACGTCCTTATTGAAAGCAGTTAACTGGAAGACTACCATCAGTTAACGTAAAACCCTAAAATAAAACTCCAAGTGTGTAAAGCTGATCTCAGAATAGATATGCATGTGATGACAACATCGAGTTAACTTGAAAAGGGTAACGCCAAGTTTAACTCCTGTGTATAATGTCTATCCTGAGAGGTGGGAACTGAAGTCTACTGGCCGTGATCTCGAACAACCAATCCCTCAACGAGGCTGTCAATTGCATCAGCATCTGAATGTCAGCAACTTGAGCAATCTTGGCAATCTTTGCATAGCATTTCACTGACTGGTAACTTTGGCGGCTCCGTAACTGAAGTGATGACCATTATCTCTGAAAAAATCACCTGTTGACTGTGAACACAGCTATATTCTGACAACTTTTCTGAAAGCTAAAAATAGCCTGCGAGAGTTAAAAATAGCCTTTCAAAGAATTATTTTCGGCGAAAAATCTGAAATATGGGTTTTGTTCAGAAAAGGATTCTAAGACAACCCAGAATGTCAGATTTGCGAAAATTCAACTTCTACTCGATTGTACAAAGATTTTTCAGTTGAGAAAATTAGTAACTCGAGAACGAATGTTCTGAAGTTAAAAATTCATGAAAAATCAAACGCACGATTTTAACTCGAGGTAATTATATGAGAATGATCCAAATACTGAGACTTGTCAATTTCGCCAATTTCAGGAACATGCAAAATGGAATTTGAGAGAAATCTGAGTTTGAAGGATGAAAAAGACATTTTTATGATGCTCTTTCTTCTGTGAAAATTGCCTTAGATTTCTTCAAATTGCTGACAATTGTGAACTTTGATCTGCAAAAAGATATGTTAAGTAAAATCGCCTCTCCAAATAGATGAGAAATTTGCCTTTGCTTTGAAAGAATTCGCCCTTTGCTTGAAGAAAAACAAATTTTGACTTTGAAGATATGAATTGCCTTGAAAAATACGAATCTCCCTTGAAAATACGCCTTGTGAATGAAGAAAAATGAATTTTGCTTGAAAATACACCTTGTGAATGAAGAAAAACGAATTTTGCTTGAAAATACGCCTTTGCCTTGAAGAAAAACGAATTTTGCTTGAAAAATATGAATTTCTCTTAAGAAAAACGAATTTCTCTTTGACTTTGTGAATAATAAATGAAGATGGCGCCATGCTTAAAGAAGATGAAATTCGCATCAATCTGACAACTGCAAGATTTAAAACATCAGCTGAAAATAGAAGCCTTTCAATTGGACCATTTCAGTTGAACTGCCACTGACTGGAAGTTCAAAAATAAATAATAATAAAATATTTATTATGCAATAGCAAAGGCGCCAAAAATAGAAATCGCCACTCAATGCTAAAATATGCAAAATATTTGAAACTCCAGTTGACAATTGAATGAAGCTTTAGGCTTCACCGTTGGACTTCACCGATTCTGAAAAGTCATCATTCGAGCTTATAGGCGTTCATTTGCTCAAGATTTTACACTTTTTATTAACTTCCTATTTTATAGCTAACAGCACTGTCACGACTGGCCAACTTCAACACTGATTTCTGGGTGACCGGGTGATGCTAAGACTGATCTGGAGAATTCATCGGAAAGCCTACTGAACAAGGAAGAAATGTCTGCTAGAAGACACTATTGCAAAATCCATCGTTTAACCCCTTGAAAAATTAGGCGCCCCTGATTAAATTCATTTACGGGTTCCAGACTTAACCATTTTCCTAAACTGCGATCTGACACTTCAAACGGCTGCTGACGGCGGACGGTGAACCCTGCTGACAGGAAACGAAGCTCACTGCGTGACTAGAGACATTCTGCATCCAACGACTGTACACATGACCTCTGAAAAGTTCATTAAGGGCCTCAAAAGTAAAAGCGCCCCTGGCTCTTAGTTGCACTGAGGTCATTTCGACGAAAATTGAACTTTCACCCAAGTACCCTACTTTGATCTTTGATATCTGGAGCTGGGATGACCCAATTCAGGCACTATCTATTTTAACGGACAGCCAGAAGGGCCCACAAGAGAAGTCTCTGGAGGTGATGAAGCAAGAAAACTACTTTTAAGACCTCAAAAACTCCAATGCGTATTTTATTTAAAATTATCGTTCCAGACTTAGCCATTTTCCGGATATCCTCACTTTTCAGCATTGCACCAAAGACCTCGCACGTACGAGCAACTGCCAAATCCCGAAGGCTGACGGCTAGGCTCGTTGGATAGATAAAATGATTACGCTCAAAAGCCGTGAAGACTTCGAACGCGAACGAACTCATCTGATAGGCCTAAAGGCTAGGCGCCTCTAGACTATAGAAATACACTACAAATCGTATGTTGGTCCGCCCGTGAAATTACGTGCTTGGTAGAACTTCCGCCACGATCACCTGGAACGTCGGATCGACAAGCAGGATGATGCATTGCGGAGCTAGGCTAGAGTAGTACTGATGTCAAGAAGACTTCATCTGCAAATTTTGGCATCTTAAGGGTCCTTTAAACCAGCGCCCCTGAGCTGTACTTGCACTGGGAACTAACGGAGAAGCTCAGAAACGTGAAAACTCCATTATAAGCTGACCTTCAGACGACTGCTTCCGGAGTTCTGAAACTCAAATGACTGTGTTTGATATCTCGTTGGACGAGCAGACTAGTTGAGAACAGATTGACTGTATCCGCCATCGAAAACGCCAAGATTTACCCCTCCTTTAAGATGGGCGCCCTCAGGCTAGAGTTGCGCTTTTGCCTGAAAAAGACAAATTTCTCACATCTGGAACTTTGGGAATTTCAATTTCTATCGTTGTTTGTCAGAGCTGTGGGTCTCAGAAAGCTTCACTCGATAGCTCGTCGGATAGCCAGACTGATTCTGAAGAGATTGACTGTACGCATGAGCGTTTTCAACAAGATCTTGACCCTCAAAAAGCTGGGCGCCCCTAGGCTATACTTGCACTTTTCTGCTTTTCTCTGAGAAATCTTCATAATTTAACCACTGAAAACTCCGTCTCGATCACTGGAATGACCATGTGCGACGTGAAATACCATCGTGAGATGCTCCTCCATCGTGAAAAGCTCTATTTTGATTCTCTGCTTTAGGTTCTGATCAATAAAACTGACTTTGACTGACAAAATATTGACAAAATCTCCATGCTTGATATTGCCCAAGACTGTATTCTACAACATTTTAGCAAGATTTAGACTTTTTAATGCGAAATGCCTTGATGAAGCAAAAAAATTGGTTTGGTTACAACACTAAGTAATAAGGAACAGGGGAGTTTGGATTTACAAGGGTAGGGCATTAGAGGACATTTCCAATCTGATATAGATGTTGTTCAAACTCAATTACAGAGTATTAGTCATGATTAAGGTACTTTGACAGATCTAGCACCTCAATTAAGGAGGTCAACCAGGCAGAAGAAGCTTCCAACTAAACTGGATGATTATGAGCTTTTGCTTTCCAATCAATCGGAGCGTACAACCTTTAAACAAGCTTGCAAAGATGAAAACTAAGTGAAGTGGATGGAGTCTATGCATGAAGAAATGGCCTCTTTGTAGGCCAATGACAATTGGGACTTGGTGAAGCTCCCACATAATCAGAGACCTTTGAAGAACAAGTGGGTATATCAGTTGAAAGAAGGAGGCAAGCATCGCTATCGGGCTAGATTGGCAGTGAAAGGTTTTAATCAACAAAAGGGGATTGACTTCAATGAAATCTTCTCACCCGTCGTCAAAATGACCACCATTCACGCAGTCTTAGGTATGGCAATCATTTGGGATCTTGATCTTGAGTAGCTTGATGTCAAAACAACTTTTCTACATGAAGATGTTGAAGAAGATTTGTACATGGAGCAACCTGAAAGTTTTATAAAACAGGGGCAAGAACATTTATATTGCAAATTGAAGCACTGTCTATACAGGCTCAAGCAAGCCCCTAGGAAATGGTATCGTAAGTTTGATAGCTTCATGGCTGAGCATAACTTTATTCGCTGTGAATTTGATCCGTGTCTTTACTTCAAGTGGCTTGCAAATGGTGAGTTTGTCATACTTTTACTTTATGTTGATGACATGTTAGTCACTGGTAGCAACATAAGGGTTGTTAAGGTATTGAAACAACATTTAGCTCAGCAATTTTCCATGAAAGATTTAGGGGCAGCCAAAGGATTCTTGACATGACAATAATCAAGGATAGACATAAGAGGCAAATCATATTGTCTCAAACGATGTATATTGACAAAATCTTGGATAGGCTCAATATGAAGCATGCAAAACCTATTAGTACTTCATTGGTTGATCACTTTCGGTTGTCATCAGCTATGTGTCCTACAACTAACGAAGACCGAGAACACATGAAGAGTATTATGTATTCATCTGCAATTGGCAATCTCATGTATGCCATGGTTTGTACTCGTCCGGATATTACCCATGCAGTGGGAGTTGTGAGTAGATTTATGAGCAATCCAAGCAAACCTTATTGGCAAGTGGTTCAATGGATATTCAAGTATCTTAGAGGTACTCCCGGTCATGCTTTATGTTTTGGAGGACAAGATACTCAGCTATAGGGGTATGTTGACTCTGATATGATTGGAGACTTGGACAAACGAAGGTCTACAACAGGGTATATGCTTAAATTTGTCAAGGCTGCAATTAGTTTGATTGCACATTTGCAATAGGTAGTTGCACTCTCTTCCACTGAGGCTAAATACATTGCTCTCACCAAAGCAACAAAGGAGATGATATGGCTACAGTGGTTATTGAGTGAATTGTGGTGTAAGCAATCTATTTTTACTTTGTTTTGTGATAGCAACAATGCTATTCACTTGGCAAAGAACTCCGCTTTTCATACTCGAACCAAACATATAGAGTTGAGATATCATTTTATTCGGCATGTACTTGAAGAGGGTAAGTTGCAGGTAACGAAGATTGACATGAAAGTGAATCCGGTGGAAGCTTTGATGAAGATTGTTCTAGGGGAGGAATTCGAGTTTTGTAGGACTTCTCTTGGCATTGTCAAGTTTTGACAATAAGCCTGAAGTGGGGGATAACTCTATGTGGCTCTCTTGCAACTAGGATTGGACTTTAAGTGGGAAATTGTTGGTAACGCCTAATTAATGCAGTCCAATCCATCTTTCATGGTGTAACGCTTCTTCACTCTCTTCAATTTTTGGCTCTCCCACGATGAGGCTAAATATAGTGTCTTTCAGAGTGGAGTGTACTTTTGCTACATGAATATATTTTTTGGTGTATGTTGTAGTAGTGTCATTGATTTTAGATTTAATAGAAATAGAGCTATCCCCTACTCTAATGTGGATGTAGCCTTTTGGTGAACCACGTTAAAAAACTTTGGTTCTTCTTTCTTGCATCTATTATGTGTGTGTGTGTTCTATTTAATTATTTGTTTTTAGTCTTTGTTTTTATTCTTCACTCAACAAACTAACTGTGGTTTATGGTTTATCTACAGTCAATTCTATTATGTTTAAGTTCAGGATCTTGATTTTCATCTTCATGGTATTTCCAATTCAAAATTTTTTGTGTGGGTTAAATTTCCATACTTTAACTTGTCCTTTCATATGTTTCTGAAAGATATAACCCCTCAATTAGATGAGATTATGTGGTGCAAATAACACTAATAAATGGGCTAGCTTGGGGGTTCAAGTAAGAGTTTGAGTTGAAGTGGATTTAATCCAATTCCATTTAGACATCATTAAGTTTTTCAGCCTAGGGTTTGAATTCAATCAAAATATTAACTAACTTAATAAGCCAAATGCTCACTTTTACTATCATCGAGAAGGTCACCTTGTTCATGATTGCCCTATTCAAAAAAATTGTCCTCGATAACCTTCCCCAAGTATTCCCCACACTACCAATAGTCTTTCAACTAAAGATAACTTGAAGTTATCTGGTGCTCCTTAATCTACACCCCCTTCTAAACTAATGCCCCATCTATTTCTTACTTACCTCCTCCATCCTCCATCTCCTCTCCCTCTTACCAGCCCCCTTCCATCATTGGCCCCAAATCTTTCAAAGATGTTTTAGAAGCTAATGAGAGGGCATCTAAAAGGAAAAATGAAATTTCCCCTCATCTCACACTATTCCTCATATTTTGATCCCCTCACAATCATCCAAGTCTCATTCCTCCTCTCAAGAGTTTTCCTACCAAGAAAAATTTATGGACTTACTAGAATACCCTAAAGATAAGTAGTTTAATGCACTACAAATGGACAAGAAAACCTTTCTTGATTTTCCCCATGAATTGTCATCTCCAATCCATGAATGTTTATCGATTGACAATCCCTACCTGAATTTTTTATGTCAAGCAATCTATTCAAGATAACAACATTGATATTATCATGCTTCAAGAAATGAAGTTTAGTGTTGTTCAATTGAAAGTCGCCCTCACTTCCACTTGGAAATAGGCCCTTCTCTTTCACATTGATCATTCAAGTGGTGGTGGTGGTGTTATGTTTGGACTTGCTCCCTTGATTTCTAAACATGTGGCTTTTGGGTCCATCCTAATAACAATTGCATTTGGGCTACCATCCTCCTTCAAGACACGCTATTTGGATGTTGGTACATCTATGTTCACAATTCACCTTCAAAGAAAACCATGCTATGGAACTAGCTTCATGTTCACCTCCCCATTGTGGAATGGATCTTGGGAGGAGACTTCAACATGGTAGAACACTCCATTGATCACAATTGAGATAGCTTCTCCCACTTATCCCAATATGAATTTGATGCATGTACTTTGGAAAATAACTCTTTAGCGGTTCACAATACCTTCTTAAGAAAAATTGACCTTCACAAACCTCACTAGTTTACATGGCACAATTACCATGAAAACTTTTTAAGGAAAATAAGTTATTTGGACCATTTTTATGTATCTCCTAACTACCAAATTCTTCTCTCATATTGGTTATCTTGTTCATTTTGACCTCTTAGCCATGCTCTCCAATCACCTCCCCATTTTCACTACACTTTCCTTCACCAAATCCACCACCCTACCCAATGAGCTCCCCTTCACAATAAATGTTCCCATTTGAAACATCAAGACTAAATTGATGGTTTCCTTGTCTTGTGGAATGTTGAGCCTAAACCTCAACAAGAATGTTAGGAATTGCAAGCAAGAATGAAGAGTTTGAATTAAAAATTAAATGTAAGTTTTAAATAAACATGAACAAAGGAACTAAAATTCACAAAAATTGAAGAGGCAAGACAATAATCTGAATTAATGTGGTTCACCCAATTCTTTGGCTATGTCCACAAACAACAATCCATTTATTTGTTCAATTTCTAGCAATTACAATATACATTTCACTTGCAACATACACCAAGACAATTTGCACTCAGATTTCTTCCACACGCTTTGCTACATTTACCACATGCTAAACCTATGTAATCTTTGTCACTCCATGTGTGACTTGTAGCAACCGTACACTCACATTTATACCAATTCCATGTAGTAATGTGAATCCAAAACCAAGTCATGACTGATGGTTTCCAGTTCACAGCAATAAAACTGTTATGATTTTTGAGTAGTTTCTTCAACTGTTTAAACAAAATTACATTGGGGAATAATAATAAATTTCCTATAACAAAATTAAGCATCTTTTGCTTCGGGGGCACTACCCCCAGCAGCCCTTGCTAGGGGCGTTGCCCCCAAACCCCTTGTTGGGGGAATAATATGCCCCGGACCTTGCAAGAGGGGCTCTGTCCCCTTGCATTCCCTCATTAATTAATTTGGGGGGAAAAAACATCAAGAAAAGTGGGAAAATATTAACACCAAGTTGGATCAGGCTCCATATATCAACAAAGAAAACCTTTCCTGATTCTCCCCGATGAACTGTCATGTCGAAACCACGAATGTTTAAGAATTGACAATCCCTACCTAAAAGTTTCATGTTAAGAAATCTATTAAAGATAACAACATAAATGTTATCATGCTTCAAGAAGCGAAAGTTATTGTTGTTTGATTGAAAGTCGCCCTCACTTCCACTAGGAAATAGGTGCTTTTATTGAACACCAATCATTTAGATGACAATGATCGTGCTATGTTTGGCCTTAATCCTTGGCTTGCTAAACATGATGTAGCTTTTGGGTCCAATCCTAATAATTGTTGCACTCAAGCTACCTTCCTCCTTGACACACCATTTGGATGTTGCTCCATCTATGCTTCTAATTTCCCTTCAAAGAAAACCATGCTATGGGATTGGCCTCATCATCACCTCCCCATTGTAGAATGGATCTTGGGAGTAGACTTCAACATGGTAGGCCACTCCATTGATCATAGTTGAGATAGCTCCTCTTACTTATCCTAATTTGAATTTGATGACTAGACTTTGGCTTGTAACTCTCTAGGGGTGCATGAGCCCCTCTTGGGAAAAGTCACCTAGACCATTTCTATATATCTCTTAATAGTCAAATTCTTCACTCTCCTATTGGTTATCTTATTCATCTTGACCTTTTAACCACCATCTTTAATCACCTCCCAATTTTCACTGCACTTTCCTTCACCATATCCACTACCCTACCCAATGAGCTTCCCTTCAAATTAAATGCTTTCCATTTGAAACATCACAACTAAATTGATATTTTCCCTGATATGTGGAAAGTTGAGCCTAAACCTCAACAATATAGATGGATCAATAGTGAGAGAGAACTATCATTTCTTGCACACTTTTCCTTTGTGACTATAGGCAAAAATTTATTACTAAGTATCATAGATTGGAAAAATTCATTAAAGGATAGCTAAAACATGGAAACTTTCTTCTAGCTTCTAATTTGCATAACACTACCATCCAACAACCAATTGTGCATACGAAAAATTTGCAACCCTAATCCCCAAATTTGTGACCTTGAACCTGTAAATGTCTAAAATTAAACATGCATACATGGAAATCAAATGATGACCTGTTAATCTAGCTCACAACCCTATATGATACATCAAATTAAAAAAACTTCAACCTTTTCTTCTTCCATGGTGAAAGTGTCTTGTCACCCTCTCAAAATCCCTTATGTGCCACCCAATTGTCAAAGTCAATTGCAAAGCGTATGCAACCTCTTTCTAATTTAAAAAAAAAACATTTATTTTCAACCTTAGGCAATGAGTTTTCCCTTAAAGTTATTAGTTTTCTCATGTGAGTATTTAATTCACCTCAAAAAACTAGTTCTCACCTCAACAAAGGAAAGGGGCAAAAATCAATTTTTGCATCCATCTCATGGGCATTTACATATGCAAATCTTTTATAATTTTGTATGTTTTTAACTTAATTGATGCTTTTTCTAGGTCAATTAAATCTTTAGGAATTTCCTGGTTTCTATCTCAAAACCTAAACCTAATCATGTTTTCTTATAAATATAAATTTTTGAATCAATAGAAGGGTTAAATTTTGTTTATTGGAGAGCTCCAACATCCAAGCAAATTTGTGACCAAATCAAAGCTTCTAGTTACCTATCTATAACAATGGAATTTTAAGCAATTTACATCTTCGAGTTTAGCCTACAATGTTTTCCCTTTTCACCATTGGAGGAGGTTCTAAAATTGAATTATAGGGATAAAGATAACAAACAATTGGATTCCTAGGGACATAATTAGAATCAATATGTTTGGATTTGGGAGATATTAGTGATGGAGCCCTCCTAGGGATTTCCTTGCCCCTATTTCCAACAACTACAACTAAAAAGACATTAATTTAGATAGTACCCAACACAACCATGGGGGTAATTTAAGATACAATAAAATTTGAAAATCATGTGTGGGGATACACTCAAAATCCGGAGGTTCAAACCATGTTTATTGCACCCAAACATTCCCCTTCATGGCATCATTATATGATGATGCAATAAAACAATCCACACCTAGGATTTTGGTCTTATGCCATAAAGCGGAATAGTCACCCACCTCCAAGATGAGGTTCTACTAATTAAAACAAGAAATAACCAAGGCCCTCAGTGCTCTTGATATAAATTACCAAAATGACCAAGTCTCCTTGTAAAATCCTAAATAGAAGCACCACATGAATCAATAATGAGGGAAATCCATCCTTCCCAAGGTGACCAACCCCAAAATAATCAACAAAGTCAACCTCTTGAAGTAGTGGTGTTAACAATGCGAACCAACTTAACCAGCCTACCCCAAAGGCTCTTATCACTACTCTAGTGGAAATAAGTAGGAAATTATAAATGGGAGGGCTTGAACAACATCAACAAAATTCCATGAACAATAATGCGAGGCTAGGAGGTCCTATACATCACATTAGTACCAACCCTTTTAACACCATTCTTACTAATCCAAACTAAGGGACCATCAAGGCATACTTTAAGAGCTGGCCTCTAGAAAAATTTATATAAATCCTAGTGAATCTCGTATGTATAGGCATAGTCCCCTAAATGATTTTTTTTTCTAAACTGACATGAAGTGATAGAGTGGATGGCTATTTTATATTGAAATATAATTTTTAAAATAAAATGTAAGCAATTGGGAAACCCGAATTCTTGCCAACTTTTTATCAATATGGCAAGTTAGAACATAAATTTTCATAAATATAATTGAGGTGGTAAATTAGAACCTAGATTTACCATAAGTATTTAATTGACAGGTGGATTAAGCATAAATTTATCATGAATTTTAAATGGAGGTGGTAAATTAAAGCCTAAATTTCTCATAAATTTGTAATTGAGATGGAAAAATAAAAAACATAAATAATATAAATTTGAAGTTTATGTGGTGAATTAAAACCTAAATTAATAAAAATTTATACTTTATAGCTTGGTTAAAACTAAATTCCACAAAAGATATATCATACACTAAAGTGATGCATCTCACATTTCAATGACCAAAAAATATTATTTTTATTTTACCATAAATAATGATATTATAACTTTCAACATTATATACATGAATAAATCAAGCCCTACAACCCTTGTAAACCCTTTTTATGCTTAAATCTACAACATTCTTTCATTAATATTGCACTTTATGTAATTTATCTTTAACTTGTTAGCAATTGCTCATTCAATTAGGTTACTTGTTTGCATTATGTTTCAACTAGCAACCATTTTTGTAATGTGAGTTCTTCATTACGGCTCTTGCCCTTGTTGATCAATATTATTTAGCCTATGGCTCACAATATAGTTTCTATTACACTTAAAAGTCAAAATAGGACTATATTGTTTTAGCATCCAACATGTTGGAATCCTTCTATAATTGAGCCAAAAGTTTGTGTATTTTATTGTTGAGACCATATTGTAAGTGCAATCCTAAATTTCCATGCCTTAAGCTTCTTAAAAGTCATAAAAAGCCCTTTAAAATCTAAAGCTAAAATCCTTTGCATTTGTGTTGTGCACCTTTTCTATTCCACAATTGACTTTTCATTGCTTGTTGTATTTCACTTAAATGCTTTCCTTTGTATTACTCTTTTACTAGCAATTGAAACTTCAAACTATGGTAAGTTACTTGGTTTGGTCAATTATTTACTTTCCATGGTCTGCAACCACCATTGAACCCTTTGTCAATCCATACTTAATGAATTTTTTGCCAATTACTAGTTGTTAGTGATTACCATGTTTTAAGTCATCCCAATCCCCTCATGGTACAACCAATCTTCATATTATGAGTAGTAAGAGTTAGTTTGCAAGCCACGAGCTCCATAATTCATAGTTGATGGCAAGCATTTCTTATTGGTGCTAATTTGTGACATGGTTATTTCTTACCAATATTAGAGGATGATGTGGAATGACTCACTAGTTTTAAGAAGTGTGGCTCATCACTTTTGGCTACATTACACACATTCATGCTATGCTTCAAAGAGATCTATCTACTTTGAAATTTAGACTCTCCACAATTCAAAGGATGTCACCATTACATTTTAAAAGATTCTCAAACTACTTTGAAGCCCCAAAGATAATTAAAAGGACTTGCAAAAGCTATAACACAAGGACAAGAAGAATAAAGGACATTGAGGGAAACACCCTTTTAACTTTAAATAGTGAATCAATATACTTATTTTTCAAGTTAAAACCTCATGCAAAAATCCCCCTTCGCTTGAAGACACTAACAATTGAGTACAAGATTCCCATGAGGGTGGACCTCTTGCTCCCCCTTGCGATGGGAGCCCAGTTGATAGTATCGCTTGGACAGTCATTTGTCAAAGGCATAAAGGTCTCTTCTTTACCTCTTCCATTCCTCTTTCTCAAGACTTGTTTGTTAAGTTTGTTGTGTAGGGTCAAGACCCTTGTTTCTTGTTTCTCTTTGGTTCTATGCTTCGATCAAAAGCATAGTTGGCCTTTGATTGGTCATTTTAAGTCTCACCTCTTGTGAGACTTGTCCTATTTGCCTCAATAGTTGTTTTTGTTTCAGGTTCAGGCCCTTGCCACTTTATCTTAATCAACACAATTGAACTTACAATAAAATTATAAAATAGCCATAGAACATTGTGGTTGCCACACCACAAAATTAAGAAGGTTTCACGCCAGCTTGAACCTATTGTAGAAGAAGAGGTAGAACCATTTCATATGGAAAAATTTGAAATTTATTACAAGGATGCATACCAATAAATTTGTTAGGTTATAGGTGTTGCAAGGTCTAAAACACTATTTGGGTCCATGGTATTAGCATCTAATATTCAAAATATTCATGTTAACATGTCATTTCATTGTGGTAGCTTTGAATAGATAACAACTCACAAAAAGACCTTTGCAACTTCAAACAATAAGCAACTAAGAAAAACTTTTGAAGATACTCCCTACTCTATTTGATCATATTATATGTATTGGCCAAGGAGTTTAATAATCTCCTTGAACTTAAGATTTTTACAAACGGAAATATAAACCCAAGGTAGTGATAGACATCCATATGCGTGCATGCATTATAAAAAATATTAGTACAATTTATTTTAGGCTCATTTTTTTGAACATATCCTGAAAAATTTGTGATATGATAGACCTAGACTCTCACAAGATAGAAGAAAATTTATCAAACACTTTACTCAAGTGAGCTATTTCTAGATTAGAACTGTGTCAATTTTTTGCATCAACGTTTCAGATCATTCTCCATGATCTATCATCAGGATGATAAGCAAGCACTGACTCTCTCTCTCTCTCTCCCTCTCTCTCTCTCTTGTGCTTTTTTATCATCCTGATGATGGATCATGGAGTATGATTTGAAACGTTGATACAAAAAATTAACATAGTGTTAATTTAGAAATAGCTCACTTGATTATCATGGACTATGGAAACTCTATGCTTTTAAACCCTTTACTTTCAATTCAAATGGAGAAATCAAGCACAAGTGAATTTTCCACAATAACTATATTGTCATAATAATTTATAGTGCCTTGGTTGTGCCTCATAGAATCCAACTATTGTCCTTGATAAAGTCACATGTTTAGAAGCCCTATGGAATGAATGTATCCAAAAATTAACACTATAAGAATCACTCGAAGATGAAAGGAAAAAGGTTGTAGCAATAAAAAGATTTCCACATAAACCCAAGAGAAAAATTATGCAAACAAGTATTCAAAACCCACTGTACAAAAAGAATAGACAAGCATACCATCAAGATGACACATAATATTCTTCTACTATTTATTTTTTATAGTTTTATCACAACATACTGAATGAACTTGTGTCATAGAAGGGTACATGTATGGATAGGTGCTATCATACAAATATCTTTTATTATAATAGTTATTACTATAATACAATTGATTATTAAATTGTTAAATTAATAGATAGGTATCTTAAATATATCTATCCAAAAAAGTGGAGAAATATTAATTTTGAGTTAATTTTTTAGTTAAAAATTATTAGTGACAACAAGGAGTGAATTGTAAGAGTGTCAACTTGTCAACAAAATTTACTAAAGAGCTAATATATATTTAAAAAGAAAATTACATTTCGATCACATTTAAAATTTAATATAAAACATGTTGCAACATTATTAGAAGATGAAAAAATAATTTGGTGCTTACAAACCCTCATCATTCTTGAAGTATACTTTGATTTCTCCACTCAATTTGATCACACGGTGCTCTAAATTTTCTTTATTTTTCATTTTATCTCTCATGTCGTATCTTCTTTTGCTAAGACAAATTTAATTGAGGTATTAAATTCAAATCACTTGATTGTGTGCTTTGAAATGCAAATTTTAAAATTATTTTACATTTCAATTGAGTTTGATTCGAGCATTCAATTGAGACATTTTCATATTTTCATGGACTATGAGAATATGTTGGCAAACCAATTGCCTTCATAAATACTTTTTCCAATTCAAAATGTTGAAGATACTAAGTTGAGAAAAAAATGATTAATAGATCAATGCAATCTAGATCTATGCACATAAATTTAAATCCATGAGAAGGTTGAAATTCAAACTCGTTGAGATCAATCCCAAAAACATAAAAATGTATTATATCAATTATAGAATTAACAAATTCAAAAATATTTATCCAACATCATGGAAGACTTTTATAAACTAACTAATTAATTTCTAATATTATTTTTGTGAGGGGGCGAAAAAAACATTATATTGAGAGCAAGAGCAATTTACAAACAGGAGCACCAACTAGATTTCCAGATGACCATAGCCATCACAATGAACATCAGAAAGAGAACCCGCCAAGGATTTTTATAAAACCAACTAACAAGGGACATGAAATCACCACATCACTTATCACTAGTTCTAAACATCCAACCCATCCAACTATATCAAATTATTGTGGTCTTCATGAAGAAGCTTCCCAAGCACTTGAGATTTATCATGGCCCAAAGCTTCCCATTCTTCCACCCACCAACCAAACCCACCTTTAGAGGCCCATCTGGCTAAGCAATTTACAACCTTATTCCATTCTCTAGGAATATGAACAAAGGAAACAAGTTTAAACATTAAAGCTTGATAGAGAATTTTCTTAGGAATTGCAACAAGTTTCTAGGAGGAATTTTGAAAAAATTTGCGATTAATTAATTTCTAATACTAACACAACATAAATTTCATTAAATTTTACACTAATTACTATTATTCAATTTTATACATTTATTTCACTTTAATTATCAATTCCAACTCATTAATAAATTTAAAATTTTAATCTTCTATTTCTTAACTTTTATTTGTTAAGATTGTGAAAGTTTAGATTATTTATTTTCCTTTTCACTAGGTATCTTAAGATACCCAAAATTATACCTCTTTATTTCTAAATAGACTAAACATTATTTAAACTTTAATCATATCATCGTATTATAAAATCAACCCACAAATACCTATAACAAATAGATTTTCCTTAAAAAAATTAAAAAATGACATCTTATATTTTTCATTTTTATTTAAGCATACACTAGTACTACTTACTTGAATTTAATTCTACTTTTACAACTCACATACACCATTAATCTCCTCGTAGTTCCCAATGCAAGATTACTAGATCAAAATGTTAGTGTCAAAATTGCTTTATTAAAAGTGAAATAAGGGAGAGAATTCAGTTGTCACCTCTTTTAATTTTGTATTCTTAAATATAAATTAAATTTTGATGAAATAATAATTTTGTTGATAGACATAACTCTACAATGGCAGCACGACATATAGGTGGTTGGCAAATACATGAAAGAAAAGCATAAATCTACATTCATTGTTTAACTACACTAATTTTTATTTAACTACAGTACTACAAAATTCTATTTTCATTGTTTAACTCCAATATATATACTAGTTATATTTTATTGATAAATAAAGTATTAAAAAAAATATTTAATTAGATTATCAAAGAAATTGGCAGATCCATTATCTTTTAAAGAGTAAGAAAAACAAAGTACTGCAGTGACAGAGCTTCAGCATACAAGGCAGAAGCATAGAAGACCTTCAATGCACCGAGCCCACTGTCATAAATATAAAAACATAACATTCCCGTGTGCTCCCACAACATTTACATAACAAAAACCATGGGCGTGAAAGCTCTGTCTAAGTACAGCATTCCTGTCAAAAAACTTGGTAAAGTTATATATATTTTTGGTATGCGTAGAGAATACCTAATTGGGTGGACCAAAACTACCTCTGCTTTATGTTATAGTAGAGCAGTTACATCATTTGAATAGCCTGAAAACCAAAAAAAATGGACCACATTTCAATGTCTAGTTATAAGAGGAAACTAAAAGTTAGCCTTTTCATTGAAAAAGTCAAGTTTTTTTTTTTCCAAATTTTTAGGTGCGCCAACCAAGCAACTTTTGCCTAAGGAATGGTGGAGGTTAAGGATGCCTTCAAAGACTCGTGCAAGTCATTTTCTTCTATGCATTGTATGGATCATTAAGGGGTAGAGTGTTACGGTTGGTTTGTTTTTTATTAGAGGATAAGTTGGCTTGGGGATTTTCTTGTGAAGTTATGTTCACACTGGTTTTAATGGAGTTATGGGGAGAATTATTTGTTTTTAATGTTGATAATTTTTTAAGATTAAAAGTCTTATGTTGATCTAAAAGAATTGGGTTCAAATAAATTAGATGATTAGAGTTCTATTGTTTTATGTTCAATTAGAGTGTTGTCAAAGAGTTAGGAGGTAAAGTTTGATAATCTTGATTATTCTTGTTGTAAAAAGGGATCATTGTGTTGACTGAAGATGGTTAAGACAGAATGGGATATCTCTAAAATGATTGTAGAACTCAAAATAATCTAAAAAATATGTTTTGACAAATTCATTGTTAAAATAAGTGATGAACATGTGTTCACCTTAGTGAATGTGTGAAACACCATAGAAAATTCACAAAAATATATGACAAATGGCATTTTGCCTCTTAATGGAACTAATGAATTTTTCATAGTGAGGTTAGAACATGGAATTCAAAGCATTTTTGTGTTTTCAATCTTCTTATTTAGTTGTTGATTTTCAATTTCCTATGTATGGAAGGCACAAGAGAGATCATTCTTTGCTTCTCTATGATTCATGTGGGGTTGGCTAATGATATATAGTGGTATGAGTCCATTTCATGATGGGAATATAGTGGTTCTCGTCCATTTCTCATGGTGTCTGATGGGTAGTCCATCGTATTACTATAATAAGTGTTGTTGCAAGTTTATAGTAGTACCAAGGAAGTGTGCAAGTATGTGGGAGTTTGAAATGTTGAGTAGAGCTTTATAATAGTCCAAGAGACAAAAAAAAACACTTATAAACTATGAATTAGTGGCATGAGGAATATTGCTCTCTTACTAGTGTTTTATCATGTTTAAGAGTTTCTCTAGCTATACAATTTGGCATCACAAATGTGGTTGACGTTCTTCATATATTTTGATGTTAATTGTTATCATATTTTTATTAGAAGGTAATGTTAATTGATATCTTGTTAATGTTTAGGTATGCACAAAAATGCTTTTATTAGTGTCCTAACCATTGAAGATGGAATAACAATAGCTTAGGAGGTATTTATTATATTTTTGCAAGTTGATGCATGTGTGTTGAGTACTCACCTGAGTTTATAGATCATCATGAGTCAAGATGTGTAGCTCTACTCATCAATATTTGCGTTCAAATTATTTTCTTTAACCTTAATTTCAAAGGCACAAATGAACTCTTATAAATTATTTTCTTTCTTTTTCTTTCAAAGTTTTAAGTAAAATATATTTTTCTTACAATTCTTGTTAACCTAATTTAACTATCGACAAAAATAATATACAAATTTCAAATGACAATTTTTTAATGGACCTATTAAATGAAATTAACTTTTTTAAGAGCTACCAATATAAATAGATAATAAGTGATTAACTATTTAGTTATTAGTGTCAATATAAGCCTTTTAAGTAACTAGTGGGACTTTTTCCAATAACAAAGTTTCACAAAAATAATAATAAATAAATTAGAATTATGAATATCATAAAAATTGTAATGATGAAATTTGCATCCTTGTTAATTTTGATTTAGTTTTGTTTCCATTTTGATAGAATGGTTAAACAATTGTACATATCAATAAATCTTGTGCAAAGTTGAGTTCATTGGGTGGAAGCATAAAGCTCTACCTCACTTGTAGACTATTTTGAAAAATATTTTTCATAAGGATGTTTTTCTTTGTTAGAAGGACCTTTGAATGAAGATTATATTGATCTTCAAATGAACAATCAAAAATATTAAAAACCTATAAATTATGTTTTTGTTTCAATGAAAATTTGATAATTTTAATGTGTGTGCACACGTGTTTTAAGAGAGTTGGAGAAGCTCATAAATAAGCATTGCAGTTTCTTTTATTAATAGAAGGGAGTTGCCCCCTTGACTGTCTGTGTGTTAAGAGAAATGCATTTAAACAAATTGTAGGTACTCGTTAAAGATTTAATAAATATCAATCAAAAAATAATTAAAATTGATTGAAAAAATAAAAAATGATATAAATAACTCTTTAAAAATATTTAAAATAACATAAATTGAATTCTACAATTTAGAAATATTTTTATAAAGTTGATTTTATAGATCCAATAATAGTCTTTTGGAATAATATTGTGTTGTTAACTTATTCATCAACAAACAAACACAAAAATGAACCACCAAAGTTATTTCTTCTAAGAAGAAAGGTATCAAACAACAAATCATAGATGAATATTTTCTTTCAAATAAACACAAAAATGAACTACCAAAGTTATTTTCTCTAAGAAGAAAGGTATCAAACAATAAATCATAGATGAATATATTTTTCAAACTCATATTAAGTATCCAATATATTGAATTCAATTGGTGAAAGTATTCATACGTTCTTTTGATTACCCCATCCATAGAGTTCAAATCTTTGTTTGCAGTCCCTTAAGATGAGTTTTTAAAAAGTTAAGGACATATCTAACACTCATTTGGTGAGAATATGATATAGTCCTTTGATTACCCCTTCCACTAGAATTCAAATCTTTAGATGTATCATTTGGTCAATTCCCTTTGTTTGTGATCCCTTAAAAGAAGTGTTTAAGAAATTTAAGATAAATCTAACATAGTGGTCCCACCATATAACTACTTGATTGATTCTAAATTGACAACCATTTTTCACATTTTATTAACTTCTTTTTAATTAATGGTTCAATGTTTCTAATTATTTTAAACAATAGTAAAAATAGTAAATTTGTTATTATATTGTTTCCATAGAACTTTAAATCTAAACGACCGCATAAAACCAGACCAACAAGATTTTAAATCCAACAAACAAGCTTTAAGTAGGTCCGCTCAAATCTAACTGTCTTATTAATAGGGACGACTATATGAGGGTCAAGAACGCCCCTTCCTTATAATGTAATAAATACTGTAAAATCTGAAAGATATTTTAAAATAACATTTATTCCCATCCAAGGAGCGGGCAATGCTTTCGTATGTCGGCAAAGTGAAGCGGTGAGTGTACCCCACTGCCAACCGCCCTTTCACACTTACCTAACAACAATGACAGGAGCATGCGATTGCCATTGCCTTCAGTAGCTACCTAGGTCAGGTAAGGTCAGGTCAGGCTCATTGAACCTCCGTAACTGCACACACTTCATTGACAGCTGGCGGACGGTACGCATTTTACTCAAAATCATTTCTCTGAGAAAACCATAGTTTTGCCCTTTTCGCGCTGTCTGGAGCCAGAACATAGGGGAGCTCTTTCCACCGGCACGGGCCCTGCTAATTTGTCCCTCATCACCCGGCCCGTATTTTAATACTCCTGTTTCCCTGTTTTATCTGCTTGTTTTTCCGAAGGAGCTCGCTGCTCCACCTAAGAGAATTTTACGGCTTCGCCTGCTTTATCTATTTTTGGAGGACGCCGTTAGTTATTCGTGGCCTGTTTTATCTATTTTTATAGGATGCCATTAGTTATTCATGTCAAATGTTTCCAGCACGTGCGGCCGTCTTTACAAAGTCCAAATTTCTTGCTATAATAATTCCGTGGTAACGAGGGGAGTCTACCTCGCTTTCACCGTATTGGAGGGTTAAGAGGTTTCTTTTACAACACACGTCCATGGAATTAACTTCGAATAACAGACTCAACTTCTACCACACCTAAAAAAAAATTGTTTAATTTTTTTACAAATAAACAAGAATGTTTCTGGTTACACAGCAAGTTTCCTTAAAGTGACTTGTCTAATACTTAAACTTATTTATATTTTTTTAATATTTTAAGACGCTTATATTTTAAGTTTTTGTCCGCAAAGTCTTTTTTTATATTTTAATTCAACTTCTTATATATATATTTTTTAATATTTTAAGACACTTATGATGTAAGTCTTTGTATGCAAAGTCTTTTTTTATATTTTAATTCACCTTTTTTAAGGGTCTTAAAGCATTAAAAAAATTAAAAATAGATATATTAATATAAGTGAATGCCAAAACATGTTATTTTTAAAATTAAAAAATCAATTTCTTAATATAAAATTGTTTATAAAAAATAATAAATTTATTAATATAAATGCATATTAATTATTTGGCATAACTTTTCATAAATAATAGACTTTCATAAAACATTTCAATTTTCTATTCACTTAAAAGTTTTGTATTTTAAAAAAGAGAAGAGTTGTCATTTTGTATTAGTAATTCTATAAGATACAATCTACAAGCATTTATCCCTACTGTTAATACTTAATATAAATGTAAATTTTTTTTTTTTCTTTTCATTTTTAAAATAAGATAAATAAATGAACAAAATTACTTACAAAGTAAAAATCACTTATTTAATTATTTCTTATTCTTTGCATTTTTGTTTTGCTGAATATAAAAAACTATTTTAGTACCCTCCCCTAACTAGAGGTACGAACTATAAATGTAAATACTTTTTGTTCTTTTCATTTTTAAAATAAGATAAATAAATGAACAAAATTACTTACAAAATAAAAATCACTTATTTAATTATTTCTTATTCTTTGCATTTTTGTTTTGCTGAATATAAAAAACTATTTTAGTACCCTCCCCTAACTAGAGGTACGAACTATAACATAATGACTAATAAATAATGCTCACTTTCTACAGAATTTACCCCACACCTGTACCTCTCTGAGGAATGGTCCCCGCCCACTAAGCAGAGAGCTCCAGAGACAACGCATTACATTTTACCAATTCAACAACCGTAAGGCTTATAAACGCGTAAACATACGACTCCACCTTATTCAAGAAAAGCCATCCTCCTGAAAACGCGTCTCTGAACTTTTCTCAACGTTATTGCCTCTCTTCATAACCTGGAAAGACAACGCAGATTTTACAGAAATATTAATATACAATTCAA
>VDFB02125865.1:107246-133964 GCA_007258455.2 Sequoia sempervirens
CCCAAAAATTGTTTTTTCTATATTATATTAAAAAAATTCACTCTTGTAATATTAACGTTAGGAGCAAGGTTGAGACACCTTTTTCCAATATGAATGACATACATGCTTCATTAATGCAATGGTTGCATCTTCCACTAAATTTGGTCCTCATGTTTATCTAAGTCATTATTTTAGCATGATTTAGTACTAGTCATTGATGTGGATGATATAAATAGTGAACACATACATTCAGAGGTATTATGTATAATCTATTAAAATCTCTTGTCAACATTGCTCTGAGCACTTGTGTTCATGCAATCAAATATGAGGATGAAAACCCTTAGGTTAATGGAGATAAGAGGATGAAAACCCTTTGTTTTCATGAGTTGGAGAATGAAACCCTTTTGGCCTTATAGGACAACCTCATATAGAGGTTGTGAAAGAGCTCTCATTGGTGAAATTTCAACTTATTCAACTTCTTTTATTTTTTAGTTTGTGTGTTGTAGATTAGCATAGTATTGTAGTTACAGTGTCGTCATTGTTGTTGTAGTTATTGTCTTATTGTGTTGTAGCATATTTCAATGTATTTCAAACCCTTTTATAGATAAGAAGGAAAGTTTGTAATATAGACACATGTTGAACATACTAAAGTGAGAAAATTGATTAATAGATCAATGCAATCTAGATCTCTGCACATAAATTCAATCCATAAGAAGGTTGAGATTCAAACTTGTGAAGATCAATCCCAAAACCATAAAAATGAATTACTATATCAAATATAGAATTCAAAAATTCAAAAATATTTATCTAACATCATGGAAGGCTTTTATAGACTCACCAATTAATTTCTAATCCTTAACACAACATAAATTTCATCGAATTTTAAGCTAACTACTATTATTCAATTTTATACATTTATTTCACTTTAATTATCAATTCCAACTCATTAATAATATTAAAATTTAATACTTCTATTTCCTAATTTTTTATTTAACAAGATTGTGAAAGTTTAGATTATTTATTTTTCTTTTCATAAGGTATCTTAAGATCTATAAAATTATACCTCCTTATTTCTAAATAGATTAAACATATTGTTTAAACTTTAATCATGCAATCATATCATCATATTATAAAATCAACCCACAAATACCTATAACAAATAGATTTCCCTTCAAAAATAAAAATGATAGCATCTTATTTTTTTCATTTTTTTATTTAAACTTACGCTAGTACTACTAAATTTTATTTTTACTTTTACAACTCACATACACCATTAATCTCCTCCTAGTCCCCAAAACAAGATTACTAGATCAAAATGTCATGTGTCAAAATTGTTTTATAAAAGTGAAATAAGGGAGAGAATTCATTCAACTCTTTTAGTTTTGTATTCTTAAAATAATAATCAAATTTTCATAAAATAATAATTACATCGATAGACGTAACTCTACAATTGTAGCACAACATATAGGTGGTCAATAAATCCATAAAGAAAAACAAAAATCTACTTCCTATTTTCATGTGCAATTATTTTTTATTGATTTTTTCAATTATTTAAAAAGTGCACATGATTTTTTTAATTTTTTTTTCAATTATTTAAAAAGTGGACAGTATCACAAACTTCTATTTTCATTGTTTACTTACAATATTTTTTATTTTTTTCAATTAATAAGTCATACAATGATTTTTATTTATTTTAAGTTTGTTTATTAACTCAATATCCTTCGAGATATTTTATATAGATTATCTTGAAAATATATATACTAATTATATTTTATTGATAAATAAAGAAACTGACAGATATCTGGTGAAAAACAGTAAGAAAAACAAAGTAGTACATTGGCAGAGCTTCATCATACAAGGCAGAAGCATAGAAGACCTTCAATGCACCGAGCCCACTATCATAAATATAAAAACATGGCATTCCCGTGTGCTCCCACAACATTTACATAACAAAAACCATGGGCATGAATGCTCTGTCTAAGTACAGCATTCCTGTCAAAAAACCTGGTAAAGTTTTACTAATATATATTTTTGGTATGCGTAGAGAATACCTAATTGGGTGGACCAAAACTACCTCTGCTCTACTATTGTAGAGCAGTTACATCATTTGAATTGCCTGAAAACCAAAAAAATGGACCACATTTCAATGTCTAGTTATAAGAGGAATCAAAAAGTTAGCCTTTTCCTTCATTGAAAAAGTCAGGCCCTTTTTTCCAAATTTTTAGGTGCGCCAACCAAACAAGTTTTGCCTAAGGAATGGTGGAGGTCAAGGATGCCTTCAAAGACTTGTGCAAGTCGTTTTCTTCTATGTATTGTATGGATCATTCAAGGGGTAGAGTGTTATGGTTGGTTTGTTTTCTAGTGGAGGATAAGTTGGCTTGGGATTTTTCTTGTGAAGTTATGTTTACACTTGTTTTAATGAGGTTATGGGGAGAGAATTATTAGAAACTTCACACTTGTTTTAATGATGTTATGGGGAGAGAATTATTTGTTTCTAATGTTGATAATTTTTGAAGATAAAAAATCTTATGTTGATTTAAAAGAATTGGGTTCAGATAAATTAGATCATTAGAGTTTTATTGTTTTATGTTCAATTAGAGTGTTGTTAAAGAGTTAGGAGGTGAAGTTTGATGATCTTGATTATTCTTGTTGTAAAAAGGGGTCATTATGTTGATTGAAGATGGTTAGGATAGAATGGGATATCTCTAAAAAGATTGTAGAACTCAAAACAATCTAAAAAATATGTTTTGACATATTCATTGTTGAAACTTGAGTGATGAACATGTGTTCACCTTAGTGAATGTGTGAAGCACCATAGAGAATTCACAAAAATCTATGACAAGTGTTATTTTGCCTCTGAATAGAACTAATGAATTTTCATAGTGAGGTTAGAACATGGAATTCAAAGCATTTTGTGTTTTCAATCTTCTTATTTAGTTGTTGATTTTCCATTTCCTATGTATGGAAGGCACAAGAGAGATCATTCTTTGCTTCTCTATGATTCATGTGGGGTTGGCTAATGATATATAGTGGTATGAGTTCATTTCATGATGGGAATACAGTGGTTCTCATCCATTTCTTATGTTATATGATGGGTAGTCCATCGTATTACTATAATGAGTGTTGTTGCAAGATTATATTAGTACCAAGGAAGTGTGCAAGTATGTGGAGTTTGAAATGTTGAGTAGAGCTTTGTAATAGCCCAAGAGACAAAAATAACTTGTAAACTATGAACTAGTGGCATGAGGAGTATTGCTCTCTTACTAGTGTTTTCTCATGTTTAAGAGTTTCTCTAGCTATATAATTTGGTGTCACAGATGTGGTTGAACGTTCTTCCTATATTTTGATGTTAATTGTTATCATATTTTTATTAGAAGGTAGCATTAATTGCTACCTTGTTAATGTTTAGGTATGCATGAAAACCCTTTTATTGGTGTTCTAACCATTGAAGATGGAATAACAATAGCTTAGGAGGTATTTATTGTATTTTTGCAAGTTGATGCCTATGTGTGTGGAGTACCCACCCAATTTTATAGATCATCATGAGGGCCATGATGTCTAGCTCTATTCATCAAAGAAATGAGCAAACACAAAGTCGACATTCTTAAGAGTCATCAATGCAATTATTTGTATCAATATTCACCTTCAAATTATTTTCTTTGACCTCAATTTCAAAGGCATAAATGAACTCTTATAAGTTATTTTCTTTCTATTTCTTTCAAAGTTCTAAATAAATATATTTTTCTTACAATTCTCATTAACCTAATTTAATTATCAATAAAAATAGTATACAAATTTCAAATGACAATTTTAATGTCTATTAAATAAAATCGACTTTTTTAAGAGCTACCAATATAAATATATAATAAGTGATTAATTATTACACTTTTGAAACAAGGCAACTTTTGTTTATTGGTAGTTGTCTAAGTGATTGGTTTTGTAACCTACACACTTTACTTATGTTTCACAAAAATAACAATAAATAAATTAGAATTATGAATATCATAAAATTGTAGTGATGAAATTTACATCCCCATGTTAATTTTGATTTAGTTTTGTTTCCATTTTAATAGAATGGTTAATTAAATTGTGCATATCAACAAATGGTGCAGATCTTGTGCAAAGTTGAGTTCATTGGGTGGAAGCATGAAGCTTTACCTCACTTGTGGACTATTTTGAAAAATATTTTTCGTAAGAATTTTTTTTCTAGTTAGGACCTTTGAATGAAGATTCTATTGATCTTCAAGTGAACAATCAAAAATACTGAAAACCTACAAATGACATTTTTTTTTCAATGAAAATTTGATAATTTTAATGTGTGAGTGTGCATCCATACATGCATGTGTGTGTGTTAAAGAGAGTTGGAGAAGCCCATAGATGGGCTTTGTAATCTTTCTTTTATTTCCCCCCCTTGACAATATTTACCTATGTGTGTTAAGAAAAAAAATTTAAAAAAATTGTAGGTACTAATTAAAGATTTTATAATAAATAAATATTTAGTTTCAAATGGTAATCAAAGCTTTGTAGCATGATATTATGTCACTCAAAAATAATTAAAATTGAATTAAAAATAAAAAATGATATAAACAATCCTTTAAAAAGATTTAAAGAACATAAATTGAATTCTATAATTTAGAAATATTTTTGTAAAGTTGATTTTATAGGGCCTAATAATAGTTTTTTGGAACGATATTGTGTTGTTTACTTATTCATCAACAAACAAACAAAAAAAATAAACTACCAAAGTTATTTCCTCTAAGAAAAAAGGTATCAAACAACAAATCATAGATGAATATTTTCTTTGAAAAACAAACACAAAAATGAACTACAAAAGTTATTTACTCTAATAAGGTATCAAACAACAAATCGTAGATGCTTATTTTTCTTTCAAACTAATATTGAGTATCGGATGCATTGAATTCAATTAGTGAGGGTAATCATACATTCTTTTGATTGCCCCATCCACTAGAGTTCAAATATTTAGAGAGACCATTTGGTCAATTATCTTTGTTTGCGGTCCCTAAGAGGAGTTTTTAAGAAGTTAAGGACATATCTAACATTCAATTGGTGAGAATATGATATAATCCTTTGATTACCCCTTCCACTAGAGTTCAAATCTTTAGACATATCATTTGATCAATTCCCTTTGTTTGTGATCCCTTAAAAGAAATGTTTAAGAAATTTAAGATAAATCTAACATAATAGTCCCAGCAGCATATAACTACTTGATTGATTCTAATCTAACAACCATTTTTCACATTTTAGAAACTTCTTTTTAAATTAATGGTTCGATGTTTCTAATTATTTTAAACAATAGTAAAATAGTAAATTTGTTATTATAATGTTTCCATAAAACTTTAAATCTAAACGACCGCATAAAACCACTCCAACAAAATTTTAAATCTAACAAACAAGCTTTAAGCAGGTCCGCTCAAATCTAACTGTCCTATTTAATAGGGACGACCGTAAGAGGGTCAAGAAAGCCCCTCCTTGTAATAAAAACTGTAAAATCTGAAAGATATTTTAAAATAACATTTATTCCCATCCAAGGAGCGGGCAATGCTTTCGTATGTCGGCAAAGTGAAGCGGTGGGTGTACCCCACTGCCAACCCCCTTTCACACTTACCTAACGACAATGACAGGAGCATGCGATTGCCATTGCCTTCAGTAGCTACCTAGGTCAGGTAAGGTCAGGTCAGGCTCATTGAACCTCCGTAACTGCACACACTTCATTGACAGCTGGCGGACGGTACGCATTTTACTCAAAATCATTTCTCTAAGAAAACCATTGTTTTGCCCTTTTCACGCTGTCTGGAGCCAGAACATAGGGAGCTCTTTCCACCGGCACGGGCCCTGCTAATTTGTCGCTCATCACCCGGCCCGTATTTTAATACTCCTGTTTCCCTGTTTTATCTGGCTTGTTTTTCCGAAGGAGCTCGCTGCTCCACCTAAGAGAATTTTACGGCTTCGCCTGCTTTATCTATTTTTAGAGGACGCCGTTAGTTATTGGTGGCCTGTTTTATCTATTTTTATAGAATGCCATTAGTTATTCATGTCAAATGTTTCCAGCACGTGCTGCCGTCTTTACAAAGTCCAAATTTCTTGCCATAATAATTCCGTGGTCACGGGCGGAATCTACACCTCGCTTTCATCGTATTGGGATTTGGAGGGTTAAGAGGTTTCTTTTACAGCACACGTCCATAAAATTGTTTTATTTTCCAAATAAACAGAATGTTTCTAGTTACAGCAAGTTTCCTTAAAGTGACTTGTCTAATAATTAAACTTATATATTTTTTTTTAATATTTTAAGACGCTTATATTTTAAGTCTTTGTCCGCAAAGTCTTTTTTCTATATTTTAATTCAACTTCTTATATATATATTTTTTAATATTTTAAGACACTTATGATATAAGTCTGTGTGCAAAGTCTTTTTTTTTATATTTTAATTACCTTCTTTCGAGTCTGTGTGCAAAGTCTTTTTTAATATTTTAATTACCTTCTTTTGAGGGTCTTAAATCATTAACAAATTAAAAATAGATATATTAATAAATAGTGAATGCCAAAACATGTTATTTTTAAAATTAAAAAATCAATTTCTTAATATAAAATTGTTTATAAAAAATAATAAATTTATTAATATAAATGCATATTAATTATTTGGCATAACTTTTCATAAATAATAGACTTTCATAAAACATTTCAATTTTCTATTCACTTAAAAGTTTTGTATTTTAAAAAAGAGAAGAGTTGTCATTTTGTATTAGTAATTCTATATTCTATTAGTAAATTCAATTAGATACAATCTACAAATCATTTTATCCTAAAAGTTAATACTTCATATAATTAATACATATATAAATGTAAATATTTTTTTGTTCTTTTCATTTTAAAATAAGATATAAATAAACGAACAAATTATTTCCTAAAAAATATGCTTATTTAATTATTTTTATTCTTTTGTATTTTTATTTTTTTTGTTTTGTTTTGTTTTTGTATTTAGTATTGTTGTTTTTGCTCAATAAAAAAAAAACTATTTTAGTACCCCTCCCCAAACTCGAATACAAAGAATAAATGCATATATAAATGTAAATATTTTTTATTCTTTTCATTTTAAAATAAGATAAATAAATGAACAAAATTACTTACAAAGTAAAGATAAAAAATCACTTATTTAATTATTTCTTATTCTTTGCATTTTTGTTTTGCTGAATATAAAAAACTATTTTAGTACCCTCCCCTAACTAGAGGTACGAACTATAACATAATGACTAATAATTAACGCTCACTTTGTACAGAATTTACCCCATACGTGTACCTCTCTGAGGAATGGTCCCCGCCCACTAAGCAGAAGCTCCAGAATCAAAGCATTACATTTTACCAAGTCAACAACCATAAGGCTTATAAACGCGTAAACAGACGACTCCACCTTATTCAAGAAAAGCCATCCTCCTGAAAACGCGTCTCTGAACTTTCTCAACGTTATTGCCTCTTCGTAACCTGAAAGACAATGCAGATTTTACAGAAATATTAATATTCAATTCAAATGTTGAGGGGCAGCGGAATCCAAACGTTGAAAATAAATCGTTCCGACAGACTCGAATATAATTCAAAAAACATAAATGTTTCAAGTACGAGAAACTGTGCAAGTACTCGGTGAAATTGTATAGTTTTTATCATAAGTTTACTTTTAATTGTGGCCATGTATTGCAGAAATGTGATCCTTACAAATACGCAGTTTCAATAAATTTGTCCCCTGAGACTTTCAAGCAGGAAGCGAAAATCAATTCTAAACAGTTTTTTACAAGACGATAAATAAATCGAATTGTACAAGTAACTTCAAATAGGTAACTTGATCCGTGTGAATCCATTCCTTTTAAAGCGTGTGCTGAAGAGTGAATCTATAATAAACTCCTCGTTAAACTATTTAACTTGATCATTAAAGCAAAAACTGTAAGGATGTGCCATCTTTACCATTCAGCAATATTTAATCTGTAACTCCTCTGTAAACCATTCAACTTCATTATTAAACCAAAAATCTACTTTGACTCTGTACAAACTTTTTTAAAAATTTAGATTGTCATTAAATTTTGAAGACTTCATGATATGACACAATACTAGGACATTTCTTAGATATTTTATTAAAAGAATGGGTTTGGTGTTGAAAAAAAGGAATTCCGACGAGGTTTAACGAATTAAATTTTTATCTGAAGAACTTACCCTTTCGGAACAACAGGAAAGCATCTTTCATTTACTACTTCTGTTCGCAATTATCGATCAAATCCTCAATTAATTTCTATTACACTTTTCTTGAAATACTCTGTAACGACATTGTGAATCTAGATCGATAAAACTGAGTCTCATTCTAGAAAATAGCTTAAAATGTGAATTTATAGACAATCTACAAGCCGTGAGAATAAGTAAAAGACATATTACTACGCCGTAAGCCTAGTACACAAACCCTAAATACAAAAAAAATACTTAACCCTTTACGCTTTCAGGGAACAAGAAGCAGACATAATATTGAAATATCTGTCTAAAATCTTTAAAACTTAGTCAAACTTAAAAATTTTAAAGATTATCGGGCTTCGATGCTCGTGTTGGAAGCGGAGGATCTCGGTGCCGCTGTGACCGAGGGAGGCAGCGGCGCCGCCGCTGCGTGGGAAACGCTCGATGGATTCCGATGAAGGCGGCAGCGAAACGAGCCAGCGTGAGTGGTCGGAGCACACACGCACGTTTTAACGCCCGCCATACCCGTCAGCGAATCCACAGACGGCGACCGCCTGATCGCCGCTGCGAAATCCTTCTGGTGAGTCGCCTCCGCCGGCGGCGAGCCACCGTGCTCGTGGCGGCAACCATGATGTTGCTTCGCCTCCTCCGCCAACAGATCTGATGAGCTCATTCTCTCTATCACCTGCAACAACACAAACATAAGCCAAAGCAGACATCAGAAACCTGGAAAAAAGTTGAGGCCAAGAAATAAAACCGAAAAAGATTCACAGCACCAGATCAGCACATATTATACTCATTAAATGAATAAACAGCTGATCAAGAAACTAAAAAGCCTACTAACAGGAGAAGCTCAAACCGTGCAAATAAAAAGTGCGTAGCCCAACGGTCAACGGACGCTCAGAAGGCAGGGGAATCAACGGCTAAAATAACCACAATAAGGAGATAAGAAACCCCTCCTACTGCTATTCGACCACCAAAGCGGCAAACTGCATTACAAGAGAACCTCCTCCAATTTATAGGGCAAGGCCGGGGGTTCCGACCCGGCGGGCATAACTTTCACGGCACGATTGGGGTTTCCGGCGAGGGCTTCGCGGGAAACTTCGGGTGCGTCTTTTCCTTTTGGTTGCCGAAACTTGAATTAGTCGAGTCAAAGTAGGTGAAAACTTAATGGCGTTTTGAGAGGGAATGAGAGCTTTGGGAAATTTGTTCTCTTTTTGAGAAATGGGTTACTTAATAATAAGTGACAACCAGAGAAAGGAATACGATGGCGATGGCGATTGCGATGGCAACGGAAGAGGGTTAGCTGGTTGGGTAGGTTTCATTACGGAAAGTCAGGTAAAAATATAGAGCTGATGGTTACCACTTACCACTCTTTTTGGACCGTATAACTTAACGGGTATTTGCTCCATTCGTTTTAGTCGTTTGAAAAACATATTTTAACTTACGGTGGGCCCCGCTATAATCGTCGGGATTGGTTTCTTCGTAGAGGGCGGTCATGACTTTTTATTTCAGGGTTTTATGAGAACAAATATTGAGGTGTAGGGAGGAAATAAATTGGATTTATTAATAGGGAATATAGATTTGTGTTAATTGGATTTGTTAATAGAAAATATAAATTTGTGCTAATTTGTATTGTTTTGTTTTATTAACACGTGTTATGTAGTAGTAGAGTGGTTGATGTGAAAGGTAATTTGACAATAAAAATATATAGTTGGATTGTGGAAAATTTATGTCAAAGATCATATTTATTTTTTAAAGTATTTTAATAATAAATTTATATTTTACTAAAATTTATTTATTGTATCTTATAAGATTGTAATCATTTGTTTTTTTTCTTGTTGTTATAATATATTTTGATTAATTTATTGTTTCAATAAATATGTTAATTAAATTAAACAAGGATGAAGGGACCCTTCATCCTATTGGCACTCCAATGGCCTTTTGATGGCATTTTACTTTGTTTGTAATATTTCTTGCTTTATGGGCCTAGTCCATGTGACTTTGAATTTATGGGCTAGCCCATGTGCATTTCTGATGTGTTTCTCACCACCCATCTTTTTTTTTACTATGTTTGTAATATTTTTGCTTTCTAGGTCTGGTCCATGTGACTTTGAATTTCTAGGCTAGCCCATGTGACTCTCTCGTGTGCCTTCTTACCACCCATCTTTTTCTGGTGAATGTGTATTTCTATCGTTTATATATAATGCCTAATCATCAAAAAACTAATATTAGTATTTTTAATTATTTTATTTATTAAAAAAATATTTATTTATTATAAATGTATACATTTATTTTTTGAACGATTTTATTTTATTTTACAACTACCAAAAAACTGATGGTATTTACATTGTTTACTCGTGATTTTATTTATTTACATTATTTACTTAAAAACTATTTCTATTCACTTGTGACCTATTTTATTACTTAATATTTTTTACATTCATTTTCTTGATAATGAGTTTATTTACTTAAATGACTTTCTTAAGAATAGAAAATAATTATATAATCAATAGTTGTTTTAAACAGTATAAATGAAATAAAAATATTTTAAAAATAAAATAATACTTAGAGTTATTTTTATATGTAAACTATTAATATAGATCTTTAAGTAAATGTTGCTTTCTAAGATATTTTTTTAGTCTATGTGAAGGCTACATTAAAATTTTAATGTTTTATTTAATAGTATTTTAGATAAATAATATAATTTTTTTTTTTTTCATTAAACAATATGTAAATTGCGATCTCAGGAATTGTTAGTGTCTAGATGTGTAAGCCTCAAAACTTGCAAAATCGATCAAGTCCTTGCTTATTTTTTGCACATGCCTTACTTTTCCCATTAGTTATACCCGATCTAAGATAGTTTTAATGGGCCCATATGTTCAAAAGATCTCTTTATGTTCCCCTTTAGATTATTTATCCAAGTGTCAAAATCTAATCTAGGTGTTTTCCTTAGTGTTTGAGTTCAAAAAGTTTGGAAGTTTGTGAGTTAATAAACTCCTTGAAAACCCAATAAGAAAAATAAGTTAAGTTGTTAAGTTCTAAATGTCACAAAGTTCACAAGATTGTGAACTTTGTGAAAATTCAACAAAGTTTCATATGTTGCAAAGTTCACAAATCCACAAAATTTATAAAAAAAAGTGATGTGGTTTGCTAGGTCATAAAAAGTGTGATAAAGGGAACAAAGAGAAAGTGCAAGGAGAATAAAGAGAAGGAAAAGTTAAGGAACTTAGAAGATTTTTTATGTCGCAAAGTTCTTGAGTTCACAAACTTTGTGAAAGTGTGACATAGTTTGAGAATTGCCCAAATGGTTGACTAAGGGATATATGATGTTGATATGTTAAGAGGTTAGTGAGTTCTTAAACCTCTTGAAGCTCTAATTATGGTTTGTGATGGCCTCTATCCCTATTTCCTTATCTATTTTGCTTCTCAAGATCCTTCCTCCTTCCACTTTCAATCTTTTCCCCCATTGAAACTTGGTCTCATGGGGGAACCTTGGACCTTGGTACCATGTCCCAAATGTCATCTCCATCCTAAACCCTACTCCCCGTAGCACATAATTCCCTAATCCTTTTTTCTCCACTAGTTCTTAACCTCTTATCCCTTAAGCTCCCTTTGAACCTTGAGCCTCTAGGAAAACTACACACCTCTAACCTATCCCTCAGTCCAAAGTTCCAAACTCCGAACTCATGTGGGTTCTCCTTCCCCAATTTCTTGATCTAGGTTTCTTCCCAAGACTCGACCACCAATTTTCACTATGTTCCTTTATCCTCCTCTTGAGCCATGGATGTCCATCTAGACTTGGAACCTTGGGACTCGGTACCAAGTTTCAATCCCATCCTATGACCCCATCCCTGTTCCCTCTCCGAGCTCATTTCTCTCTCGACTCCAATGTTCATGATCTATTCCCTCTCTTGAATCCTAACATATCATTCCTTCCTTAGAGTCTAAACTTGTGAATGGACCTCTCCCCTTTTCACCTTTCCCTTAAGTTCATGGTTCCTCCTTCCTTTTATCCCTTGACTCTTGTTTCCCCTTATGCACTAATCCTCAAGTCCTTCTAGACTTAGACCCGCACCATGCACCAAAAAATCAATTCTTATGTTGAAATCCAATTTTAGCCTAGGAACCCTAATGTAATGCATTCTTCTACCAACCTCCCCACCATGGCAAGGTGTTTAACAACTAGAGCCAATTTACTTGGTCCCCAAAGGATGTCTCCCACCATTTTTTGAGTTTAACCCATACCCTAATATACCATAACTAGTTTACCATTAACGAGGAGGATTTGCATATCAAATAACTATCTCCCTCCATGCCTTATAATTACAAAAAGTCATCTTGGGTTGTGATTACATGCACAATTTAAGAAAATTTCACACCTGAATATATGGATGACCATTGCAAGATGCCAATTAGAAAAAAAATCAAGTTATTATATGTCTCACTTACCCTCTTATGTTGGTTGTATATCTTCAAGAGTTCCATATGTGTTGGCACTTCCCACCCTTCAAATACAACCTACATGATCTCTATATACAAGTTCATTCCATGTTCAAAGGGTTGGTCATTTTTATTTTCACATCACCATAGTGTAAAGGGTATTCTAGGGTTTCAGCAACTATGTATCCATTCATCATCTAGGAAATGCATTCAAGAAGTTGTAAAGAAATAGCTGATTGTACTAGATATATGCAATATTGTGCCTCCTTGGCTAGTTGTAAGAATTTTGGAGAATTATGGGCAAAGAGGTGTGGCATGCTCCTCCTTTTGATAGTTCTCCCTCATCAAATTTATTGATGTATCTATAATGCGAATATAATAAGTGTTGTAACACTTTGATTAATTGTAAATTGTATTTCTAATGATCACTTTCTTATTATATATGAATGTTTACAAGTTTGGAGAAGGATATTTGAGTATACTTGTTTGCTTGGTTTCATTCCTTCGATTTTATTTATCATGTGTTATGTGCATGGTTGAATGTGTCTCTATAACCCACACAACTCACTAGTGTTAAAAACTTGACCCTTGATGTGCTTAAAATGAATATAACCATTCACCAATAGTATAGGAGTAAGAAGTAGCATTCTATGTAGTTCACAAATCATTGTTATGCATAAGTAAATATCTAAAACAAACCTTGAAAGGTTTATCCTAAGATACTCGTGTTTTGCATATATTTTATTAGCTATATATAGAGGTTTTTGAAAATAAGGTGAAACCTTCACAAAATTGTATCAAAATACTTACTTTGACTTAACCAAAGCTTTTTGTAAACCCAATCTCTGTTGATTGCCACCCCAAAAATATATTTTTTACCCCCCAAGCCCTTCATATCAAATGTGCTAGAAAGTTGTGTCTTGAGCTCCCTAATCATCACCTTGTTGGTACCCATGAACAACATATCATCAACATACAATACAATAATTATAATTTGATCATCAATAAATTTAATATAAACACAATGATCTTCCTCACTCTTACAAAAATCCAGTTTCAATGTAAAAGTATCAAACTTTTAGTACCACATCCGATGTGCATGTTTAAAACCATACAAAGATCTCTTGAACCTACAAACCAATTTTTTTTTCCTTTCACAACAAAACTGTTAGGTTGTCGCATATAAATTTCCTCCTAAAGATCCCCATGCAAGAAAGTAGTTTTAACATCCATTTTCTCTATCTCAAAATCACAAGCAACAACAATAGGCAATAGGAATCTAATAGAAGTTAATTTAGCAACATGAGATAAAATATCACCAAAATCAACTCCCTCTCTCTAGGAGTAGCCCTTAGCTTCTAATCTATCCTTGTACCACTCTAATAAACTGTTTACACCAAATTTATTTTTAAATACCCACTTGCAACCAATGGGCTTTCATCCTTTGGGAAAACTAGCAAGATCCTAATTATCACAACTATCTAAACCCATCATTTCCTCTTGCATGGCCTATAACCAAGATTTGTTGTCCTTTGAAGAGAGAGCCTCCCTAAAAGATCTAGGTTCATCATCAATACTCAACAAAGAAAATATGCAATGATAATATGATGGACTATACATGTCAATAGGATTATGTTGCTTTACGAACCTTCTCAAGGTAGGATTAATGGGCTTTACTTGTTTTTCTTCTTTTGTGTGCTCATCTTACACATCCTTTTAACTATCTGAACCCTCTTCTTCTTCTCCATCCTCATATCCATCTGATTTTTCTTCCACTTGCGCATCTTCTTGCTTCTCAATCTTTGTCTCAGAGTGTACTATTTAAATGTTTTATCTTTCTCCTTTGGTTCTTCTTCCCCTAATAAACTGTAAACTCCCTGAAAATCACATCTCTAGAAAATATTTTTTTATGGCTTAGAGGATTCCAAAGCTTATAACCTTTTACATTCTCATTGTAACTAAGAAAGATGCATTTTTGTTCTTTTGGATCCAATTTAGATTGCTTAGATTGAGGAACACAACCAAATACCCTTAAGTGTCAAACAAAAGGCTTTCTACCTATCTACACTTCACAAGGATTTTTATCAATAAGATTAGAACAAGGAGATCTTTTAATCAAATAACAAAAAGTAGCAACCGCTTCTACCCAAAAGCATCTATCAAGCTTAGCACCACTCAACATGCTCCTAGCTCTTTCCATTAAAGTTCGGTTCATTCTTTTTGCTACCCCATTTTGTTGGGGAGTATAGGGAGTAGTCTTCTGTCAAACAATACTTGTATGCTTACAAAATTTATCAAATTCCTTGGAACAATATTCACCTACATTATCAGGTTTCAACGCTTTTATCTTATAATTTGATTGCTTTTCAACTAAGGCCTTAAATTCCTTAAACTTAGTAAAAAATTCAGATTTTGAATGCATAAAATAAATACCAATGTATCTTGAGACATCATCAATGAAAGATACATAATACTGAGATTTACCCAAAGATTCAAGATCCACTGATTCACATTCATCCAAATGAATAATCTCTAATAATCTCTTTGCCTTATTAATTCCACTAGAAAATGATGATCTATTTTATTTAATAAATGCAAAATGTTCAAAAAAATCATTTTTACCAACAAAATCATTAGAAATACCATCAACCAACTTTTTTTTTATAGTATTAAGTTCTTTTTCACCTAGTTGACTCAATCTATGGTGCCACAACATACATGTATTTTAAGTGTTAATTACATGTATTTTAAGTGTTAAGTAGAGGAATTTTGCCTAAAAAAGGTTCCTATTTGAGATCCTTTAGTTATCACCAAACTCCTTATCAGTTGACCTACAACCAAACTTATCAAATGTTGCATGCATTACAAAATCATTCAACTTGGACACTAAAAGTAAATTTCTTACAAGTCTTGGAATATGCAAAACATTATCAAGAGTTTTAATCCTCCCATCACTGAAACACAACTTTACCTTTCCCTTACCAACAATCCTTTTTGTGTTGTTATCACCAAGGAAAACATCTCCCCCATCATATGCTTTGTAAGTAGTGTAAGGAAGGGGAAAATCAAAATCAAATGGCAAAGATCATGTAATAGCAACCACAACTATTTGAAATCTAAGCCTATAATCCCAATCCAAAACAAGAAAGCACAAATGAAAGAGGAAATCAAACAAACATGAAAGCATAAAGAAAAATCCCCTATCAAAGTTGATTATCTTCTTTTCTTCTCCTCCATTCTTCTTGAGTTGCAAGTTCGCCCTTAGCTTCGAAGTGTTTGAATACCTGCAAGTGACAATGACAAGATAGCAAGAACTTTGGAGAAAATGTGGTTGTAAAACCAAAATGAAAGAGACAACCTTCTTTTATATAAAAACTTCTCAAATGGATGGACGAGATCAAAAGTCTAGAAGATGTCCAAGATTAACGGTGGAGGTTTCATGCACCACAGAGTAGTGGTCTAGGGATGGCTAAGGATAGACAGTCAAGGTTTTTTGAAGAGAAAGCAATCAACAATCAAATTCAAATGAGAAAGTGGAGGGAAGGTAGTGGAGGAATCAAAAATTAATTTTTAATTCATGGAGAACTATGTGAGGGAATAAATAATCACTTAGATTATTTATTTTAGAAGAAAAGAGAAAATGGGCATTTAATTAAATGATTATTGTGCAACCATTTAATTAAAATAGAGGAAATAGGAAAAAAGACATTAAATAATTAATTTGGATCAATTATTTAATAATGGATAGAAAAGGCTGAGTGAATAGTTAAATAATTAGAATAATTATTTAACTATAGACAAAGGTGAAGATGAAAAAATAAATAAATGATGATTTATTTAATTACAAAGAGAAATGTTAGTGACGTAATTAAATAAATATTAATTTATTTAATTAATCAAAAGCAGAATAAAGAAGGGAATATGAATTAATTAAAATTATTTAATTAATAGAAGAAAGTGATTAAAGAGAAATAATTAAATAATTAAAATTATTGAACTCAAACTTGACCCAATTAATATCTTACCAATAAATAACCAAACTTCTTGCTCTTTGATCAATCATTCCAATCCATAGGAAACATTGTCCAAAGTTACTTATAGGTAGTTAAAAATATCAACTTACAAGTACCTTGTGCTTCTAGAACTTTATCATTACCAAATCAACACTTTGTAATCTCTTATAAATCTAAAATACGAATCTTATATGAATAAATTTGAAATGAAAATCTTACCTTGAATTCTAGGAAAATCAAAACATTCAGTTGAATTAAAAAAAGAAATGATTTATTTCATTGTATCACATTTAGATTGTAGATATTTGCTCTACATTACTCCTAGAAGTTTTAGAGATAATTTTGTTCATATTTTTAAAAAGTTGAATTTTTGTTAAAGCATAAAAACTACATATTTGTAATTGTCTAAAAAAATAATCTTGCAAAAAGATATAAATTATCAAAATTGATTAATTATATTGTTATCGAGAATTGTCAAATTATTATTTCATCTATTTAGAAGTTATTAACATTATACTTTCTCATTTCTTGGAAATTCATTTAGGAAACCATAATTTTAGGAAACTTGCATGTTATTTTGCATATCAATTTGTTTGCATTCATTGAAAGGGTTGCATTTAGAAATTACATAAAAAGATAGCTTTTGTATCTTTTTCACCCTTCTTGTAGATTATCATATTTTCCTTTCAACACTTGTATTTCCATATCATACATAACATCAAAGATTCCAACACAAACTTCTAAAACAAAATAAACACTTACACAAGCAAAAGCATTTAGCCATACACACATTTTCCTACGAAACCCTTACACATTCCATTTATAGAAATAGTTTGAGGTGTTGTGGTTACAACTAAACCTTGACATTGGATTGAGGGAATTAGTGTAACTTCCCTTTATCCCAATCCCTTCTTTAATTGCTAATCAATGAAACACTTTAAATGAGCAAGTTAGAGTCGTAAGAAGTGAGTAGAGGCCATAGGTGCCTGTTGATCCAAGGTGAATGTGAGGACCACCTCCACGCACTCTTCTTTCAATCCATTGCTACCTCAACCTAATTAGTTATAGAGTCAATCTTGTTGGCCACACTATGGCTTACCTTGATCTAACTTTAAGAAGTCATGTGTGTATACAATACCAATTTTTCGAGAATAATATCTCAAGGAACCAATCTTATAACATGAATATGCTTGCATAACATAGAAGTAAGCACTTTTTCATTTCAATTTCAATAAGCTTTCTCAAATTAAGGCCCCCAAGTTTTCAGCCCATATAGAAGAGTGGACATAATAAGTGAGTGAAATAAGTGAATCTCAATTTGTATATCTCAACTCTTAGTTTGGATATATGTATTATAAAATACTCAAACATTCATAGTTAGATCCAATTAAACTAATATATAAGTTTAGGCACCTAAGATGATATGTTCATTTCCCTTAAAGGATGGGACAAGGTCCCCCAATTATAACTATGCTAACTTTGATCAATATAGAAAAAATGAAAACTATGCACTTTATGGAAGCATAATTATTCATTCATAATTTATAGTTTTTTAACGTATTTGTACCATCTACCAAAAATTATTCTACATTTAACATTTTTTATTGAATATAGGTGAAAATGAGAAAACACTTTAAAGCAACACACATTCAATGGTTGTTGAAGAAAAAAATAAGATCGATCATGTCATGATCCACTATTATTTGAATTCAACTATATGAGAGTGAAAGTTTCCATATGCGTTCAACTCATCATTCTATGTGTTGTATAATGAATATTTTACTTTATGGAAGCATAATTATTCATTCATAATTTATAGTTTTTTAACGTATTTGTACCATCTACCAGAGATTATTCTACATTTAACCTTTTTTATTGAATATAGGTGAAAATGAGAAAACACTTTAAAGCAACACACATTCAATGGTTGTTGAAGAAAATATAAGATCAATCATGTCATGATCCACTATTATTTGAATTCATCTATATGAGAGTGAAAGTTTCCACATCCATTCAACTCGTCATTCTATTTGTTGTATAATGAATATTTTAGTTATCGTGAAAGTTTACCTAAATAATTTAATCTTTATTAAAAAAGACAAACCCAAAAAATAAAAATTAACCACTCCAACAATAATCTCTTCCATTTTAAAACAAAATTTCCTCATTTTAAAAAATGCCTCCAACTCCTAAAGTCCACAGTATTTTGAAATATTCATTTGACCTCAGAGAAAAAATTCGTGATCTACACGATTTAACCTTAGAAATTGTGGTTTTTTTTACTAATTATTTAAGAGATTGTGATCTTGAATATTTAGAAGATTGTGACCTTTAATGACCACTCCCATGGAATGGGTATGGGAGAAGTAGTTTTCCTCATTATTGAGGGTTGGGCAAGGTATAAAGCAACGTTTTAGTCGGGGCAAGGGCATTTATGGAACCGATATTTGCCTAATTCGCTTTCTATGATGTATTAGCTTTGAAAAGTTTGTCACACAAGTCTTGAATAAATCATTATCGATGTAGAAGGGTAGAAGGGGTGAGGAAAAAAATAATATTCTATTTCCTTTATGATGTAAGTGTACTTATTCTTTTCCACTAAATGGTAAGTCTCAAGAATTCACCGTTTCAATAATATGGAGGACTCTACAAATTATTTAAAGGCTTCTAGAAGTTTTGAAAAGTAGGTTTAATCATAACTTAACATTAAAGAGTAGGTTTAATCATAACTTAACATTAAAGTATTTAAACAAGGCTTTTTTAAGTGGAAAGAGTGTAAATACAAGGGAGGTGGGTGTTAAATAAAGTTCCATCATTTTAAGTAACATGTAAGCGAATACAATTCCCTTTTACATAAATCTAGGCTACTTAATTATATATAATAAATTTAATTAAAATTTTGAAAAATATTAAATTAAAATATCATTTTAGCCGATAGGCTATATATAGTGTGAGATTGCCGCCGTGAATTTGTTTCACTCCAGAATTTCTTTAACCGGGAAATGTTGTCGAACACAAGAAAAGCCACCGTCGGTAGGTTAAACAAGGTGTTGTTTTTAAACGCCACTTTTCAGTGTTCCTGGTGCCGCATGCAGCCTCACCCTACTACGCAGCTGCTGGACGACTGCCTGGGAGCAGCTTCATCACAACTATAAGTTTGCTTGAGATGGGTTTGTGTCAGGTAAAAATAATTTGTGTCATTTGGGTTTCAATCTGCATCCTACCGTAGAGTTGTTTCGATTTTCTAAAAAAAATTGAGAAAATCTTGCAAAGGATATTGCAGTAGGAAGGTCTTATGATGGATATTGCAGCAGCAGAGGAAGAAATAGCCAGCTCGAGGGATGGTGCTGAACTAGAAGCAGCAGCTGGCAAAGCAGTTATTCAGGAGTTTGAAGAAGAGGTAAATTCCTGGGCTTCGCTATCTCTGGTAACTGGCCGGTTGACAAATGCATGTGATTTACCTTACCTAAAATAGTAGAATGTTCCATGGGTTTTCCATATCACTCGCTATGCTATTAAAATGTAGGGATACACAGTTTGAAATCATGCCAGAGTGAATTTGTGCATAAATTGTTCATACCCTCATTGAAAGCCCCAATTCACGCACAGGCCAGAAGGATGCTTCCAAAGGCTAAGAATTTGGGCACTTAAAGTTTTTAAGGACTTTTCAGAAAACCCATTTTGAACATGTCCTGTAAATCACGATTTTCCACGAGATCACATTTCTTTGAGGACTTTTTTTTAAAACAGTTCACCGGTGTTGTCCATGCTTCCACATTTGTTTTTAGGGGTCCCTGGGCTAGTTCATGGACCTAGATAGCCCTGGTGCATTCCAAACAGGGTTACCCTTGCCCTGACCATAACTGGAGCTCGATAGCATTGATTTTTAATAAAAACAGAAAATTATAAGAAATCATTCAGTATAGAGGAAATGCACTGAACTATTTTTGTAGGAACATAAATTCCTCAACTTGCTCTTTTGTATCAAACATAAGTGTCAAGGTGTTGTAGACATGAAATACGTGATCAGACCTATCCATAGTAAGATCCATATAAATGCTTGTCACCAAAAAATTGCTCTTCAGCTACTATCTTTGTGGACTCTTCTCTTTGCTTTTTGTTTTTTTATCTGGTTGTCCATGTTAAATGCTCATGCCACTGTGACCTAAAAAACCCTTGTCTTCTAATCTTTATGGCACTGTTCCTCATTGACATTACAGTCATTAAGAGTCAAGATTGTCCTGATCTATGATTATGTATAGAAGTAGCATGTGTTCGACTATCTTCTATAACATATCTTGAAGCATTTCTTGGTATTGGAATACAAAAAATCAATGCATATCCCTTCTACCTATAAACTTTCATAGACCTATCACTATACTTTTGCATGGTTAGGGCTTTGAACTTGGTGACTTGTGTTTGTTGATAGCTGCCTCTTTACGTGGACTGCCCTTGGTTGTAATGCCAAATTTCTTGGAGTTTAGTCACAGGTGGCATGGAACACTTGTATGCCATTTTCCTAAAGTTGTTACAGGGGCAGATAAATATTAATGAAACTGTGATTTCTGTTTTTTGAGTGACAGGTTACTTGAGAAAAAAGTTGAGATTTTATGCTTTGACTTCTTGAGATTTTGGTGAGAATGTGCAATGATTTTTTTGTTTTAGCATTGAAATTCCAACTCAGTAGTTAACTTCAGTTCTTTCCTAGTTTCATAGCAGTACCACTACCAGTTAGCAGTCAACTTCAGCACCCTCCTAGTTTCATCATAATAATTTAATTTAGCAGTCTGTTTCAGCACCTATCTTGTGCAGCACAACTATTCAATTTAATAGCCAAAGCCAGCACCTTGCTAGTTCAATGCAATTGCAAAAAGGTTTCCTAGGTGTGAGTTAAAGGACCACAGATCACAACATAGACTAGCAACAACTCAGGTAGTTCCCATAACAGAACACTTGCAAGGTGGGGTAAACAAAGGGAACATTATTATACTGTGTGAAACATAAACTCCGGTAGTATAAAATTAGGTTAGATTGTCATATTTTAATTGTAAGAATTGTTTAAGTTGTTAATCTCCCTCTGTATTCAGACTTGCAATAAGTCTCCATTGTGTAAGAGTAAGAATTTTTTAATAAAGTGTTGTTTTCATAAATTGTTGAAGTAGATTAGAAGATGAACCTTTTTTAATATGAATTGTATAGGTACCCGCAAATTCGAATCCATGACATGTATGCAAAATGTATAAGCATAAATATAATTGTGAATGGTTCCTTCCTTCTTTATAGTCTTGTTTTCAATTGGTTTTTGCAATTGTAGCTTGAGGGAATAAGGGCTTATTATTGCAGGTTTGCCTACTAAAATTAAGTGTCTATAAGGGCAAAGACACTAAGTTTTCTGGTGTCATGACATTGCATCGTCTTCATCATCTATTACATCACAAAAATGATGTAGCTTTAAGTTTTGTGTGTCCAGTTTGGGGTGTTGCGAATCTTGAGCATGGTAATAGACCTAGATTGGCCCTATGAGAGGAGTTTATTACTAAACTAGCTTTGTCAGTCCCAAATATGGAGTTTGAGATGTGTATCTCAGTGATGTTTCTACCAATATAATTTGAGGATGTGATGTTGGCCTTAAAGATGGAAAAATTAGGGGAGCATGAAAGGTGTTTCTGCCATCTCCTCCCCTAATTGCTTCGTCGCAAAGAGATTTGAACCCAACACCTCCCTCGCCTTGCGCTATACCTTGTAAATCTAAGAAGTGGAGGAGAAGACCTCCCTCTCCTTTGAAGACATAAACCCTATACCTTAGCAATCTAAGAAGTGGAGGAGAAGACCTCCCTCACCTTCAAAGACATGAACCCTATAATCTAAGAAACAAAAGAAAAGATGATTCCAAATAAAAAATTAGTGAACACAAGCACAACAAAATTCACAAATGCAGTGGATATGTATGGTTGTTGAATTGGCAGCAGTTGTGTCACAATGATTATTCTCCTTTTTGTCTCACTTTCATCTATCTCAGGGTACCATGATCTATTGCAAATATTTTTTGTGGTGGAAATCCTACAATGCAATGATAGTTTACATTGCAATCCCCAAATAAAATAGTGGATCTATGTTGAAAAAGGAGCAATACAAATGTCTTAGGTGGGGATCCAAGTTGCTCTAATAAAGATGTGTACAAGAGTCATCGAATAGTTGACAACATTATTGGTATTGAATGTAAATTTGATTTGAATTTGGAGAGACTAGGAATTGGTTTCATACCTTAACCAAAATTATTGTTTAGGAACCATTTAAAAATATCTTTTGGTGTGAGAAAATCTATTTTTTTTTGTTTTATACAACATATGCTTCTCATGTTTGTCCTAATATTTTGAGAGCAATCTTATCTTGTGCCTTAGAAGAAAGATCTAACAACATTCTGCCACATCAAAGGGCCCAAATGATGCCTAAATTGAATGATCATATGCATTGAAAATAATTTTCCAGGACTATTTTGCCCCGTTTGATAAAAAAGGGGTTCTTTTTGTATCCATATTTCCATAAAGATTACATATTAATTCATTGTACTTGAAGTTATGGTAAAATTTGAAATGCCTATTTTTATATAATATTTGGAAATCTCTGTATGGAGGAAATCCTTCTTATTGAAGAACTAGAATATCAACAAATCCTAGTAATTAATGGTTGTCAGAAGTGATCTACTACTAAAGACTCAAAATTATAAAAAGAAAACTAATTGATGAGATATGAGCAAAAATTGGGAGCTTTGACAAGGTGGTATTTATGCACTGTTTGAGAGAGGGTAACTATTTTGCAGATTGCATCACCAATGATGGAAGAAGGAACTTGTTATTTAGACTGCCATTGATTGAGGGATATATTTCCTATGATTGGAAAGGCACAGAGTATCTCGTGCTTCAAGAGTAAATAGTCTTGATTTCTTGGGATAGAAGCCTTCAGCAAGCAATTCATGGTGCATTCAGATTTGCAAGTTGCAAAGTGTCCAAAATCATTTAAGCATTCAGATTTGCTATAGAGTTACAGGATCATTTAGGCATTCAGATTTGCTACAAAGTGACCAAGATCATTTAGGAATCAGATTTATATACTGGATGCACCCAATAAATTGTATCACTTTAGTTTAGTTCAATGCTTTGCGTGCATTTGAATTAAATTCATAAAAAATAAAAAATTATTTGCTGTGGATCAGAAATTTAAGGATGAAAACACTTAATTTCGTTTGCCAAGTTAGTGGACAAAAACCCCTAACTTTAGATAGAATTGTTCCTCTGATTATGATTTACAATTTGAATTTTTAAATTAATAAATTTCATTAAGCATTATGTTTTCTTTGAGTTGCAAGTTTACCCTTATTTTTTACATCATTATAATTGACTGGTTTGACAGGAAGCAGATGCTGATTCCAACTGTTAAATCTTTTTAAGTGTTTTCCTCTCCAAGTTAGTGGATACTGGCATTGAAATGCCAAACATCCATTTTAGTCCTTAGGTTTAGGATTGGGAATTTGCACTTCTAGTTTTTATACTAGCCATTTGCTTGAAACAGTTGTTCATCGTACCTAACCAAAATCTAGAAGAATGAGGCACTACTATCCCATCTCCACTATGGCTTCTGTTTTGTATTCTTTTTTATTTGTTTACTTGGAGAAATCCAATATGGGAAAATTGTAGAAGAATGAGGCACTGCTACCCATCTCCAATATGGCCTCTATAGTTTTACAAGATTACCACCTTATTGAGCATTTCAAGTATATTGACATTCCTGCAATAAGCTTTATAGACCAAAATGTATAAAAAAATGTTGTAGATTACTTCCTATCCCTCTACTTATATCAGTATGACACTGCTGCTTTATGTAGGTGGTGGTAATGAAACCATTTCCTTGTGCAAGCCAAAATCGTTGGTGATTAAACTTCAGATGACATTTTCCCTAATTTAAAGGCTTTTAGTCCCATAAAAGTAATAAAAGATAAGGATTCACCTTCCACCCTTCTTGAATGGAACTTTATTCTTCATCAACTCTCTTAGAGTGTCAATGCTTCTGTCTTTGAGATTGTTGTTCCAATTAGTTGAAAGTAAGCAACCGTCACACTGTTCTTGATTGGGGCATCCAAAGCCACAAATAAATAATAACTTGCTGGCTGCTTAATCTCTTCCCTGTAATATACAAAACTATACTGGTCTTACAGTACATGAGTTCAAATGTCTACCAGCTATCAAATTGGCTACAGTATCAACTTCTAGGTCCACTACAGTAACAATACCAAAGATACAAACACACATTATAAAATCCTGGTCATTTTAATCTCAACAGATCATCTAAATGCAATGTTCCATGTGAATGTCACACATTGGCCCTCAAGCTTATCATGCCTATCTTATAAAACACTAAGAGGCTTATAGCTTGGAATAAGATTAGTTACTTTATCAAGGAACGAAGCCTTGTTTCTTCTATTGATGTCTCTTATGAGAATAGGAGATACTTGTATTTACTATTGCCAACAACTAAGGCTGAATTTGATTTTGCTTTTGTTACGAGTTAAAAATGTGCCTGTAGTCAAAGAGGATGAATTTCAAACACTAGAACTGAAGAAAATTGCAACACAGGATATGAAAGATAACAAACTTGATTGGTATGATTTTTTTAAAGTTACTAAACATGCCACTCACTCTAATGAATGCATTTCATTCGCCCATTCACTTTGGCTTAAACAAAAACAAAGGATATACCTTTCTTGCATAGAAATTAAGTGTATGATTTAGAATGCAACACTTTTAAAAATATTTAAACGAAGATTTTAGCAAATATTTATGCCTCTATTTGTCTAATTATAAATATTGAAGTAAATTTCTTCTCATTTTTTGTTTTAATTCCTTAAAATTCCTTCGAAGTGAACTTCTAAATTTTTCCAACTCACACATACACAAGAAATCTAGGCCCTATAGGATTTGATCCCATAGGTCATTTGTGGCCACACCTTGTCTAAACCACTAGATCACATTGATTGACAAATAAATCTTATGTTGTTGAAGAAACTCCAAGAACTTAAATTTTGTCTTTCAAAAGTAGTGTTGAAACTTAAATATCATTATAATAATCTAATTGTTCTTATTGATGATGTTTGGATGTTGCTATGTTGTTTGTTGTTCATGCAGAAATACAGGCAGAAAATCTCGCATCAAAAGGTGAAATCTTGCTTTGCTATTGGTGGAAACTAATATGCATGTCAATAACGTATCTAGAAGATATTTAAAAATTAACTTTTTTGTTGTATGCTATAGGATTCTTACATCATACCTTTATCAATGTGGAGCACCAAAAAGAAAGAATTGATCATTGCATTCTTGAAGATTTGCTATGTTATTCGATAATATTTGTTTGAACACCAAATATAGATTGTTTGTTTATATCTCTCTATCTAATTCATTGTGCAAATTATGCATACCATTCATTGTGTATTAGTATATGGTGAAGTAGCTACCATATCTAATAAGTAGCATATTACGAGCAATATGCATAGTTGCTTCATGGCAATTTTTGTCAAACATTTATTGGAGTGTACATACTTTCTATTTTTGTCAAATAAATGGAAATTCATGGAATAGAATATTTATGTTAATTTGTCTCATTTATATCATTATTTTTTAGGAATAAAATTTCTATACATATGTACTCATGGTGGTTGAATCTCCTTTTTTTTTTATGTCATCATCTACATGTTAATATTAATAAGGAGCTAAGTAATGTATTGCTTGTAAGAAGCTAGGTACAACTATCAATTTTCATTGTATATTGATGTAAATTGATTCCTAAGAATCACGGGCACGTCAAACTGTTATTGCTAATCTTAGAACTTATTTGTAACTTCTCTGACATTTGGGAACAGCTGTACAAACATGATATTTTTAAGAGTTAGAATTGAATTACGAGTCTTGCATGTGCCTAGAGGATTCAAAACCATGGAAGTGGTAATTAGATAGGAGCTAATTGAATAGTCAAAAATAGTAAATAGGTACTTGCATACGCCAACAAT